>CAEFZP010000475.1:42500-239181 GCA_903064625.1 Mallotus villosus | reverse complement strand
CAAAAAAGTGGTCCCCATAAGACATAAAAAAACCGTGTGTGTGTGTGTGTGTGTGTGTGTGTGTGTGGTGTGTGTGTGTGTGGGTGTGGGTGTGTGTGGGTGTGTGTGGGTGTGTGGGTGTGTGTTTGTGTGGGTGTTTGTGTGTGTTTGTGTGTGTGTGTTTGTGTGTGTGTGCGTGCATGTGCGTGCATGTGCGTGCGTGCGTGCGTGCGAGTGTGTTTGTGTGCGCATACGTATCAGAGTAGTAAAAAGGAACACCTGATAACACTCATTTTCTGTCTTTCCCCCTTTCTTAATTTCTTTTTTTCTTTCTCTGTCCATCTCTCTCTGAGGGAGAATCATGCAGCCGTTTGTCCAGAGCACGCCTTCTGAATCAGACAGCGACAATGAGAACACGCAGTGCTGGGTCCCTGGGAGCTATTCTGATCCTGGGAAGTGACCCCCAGGGCTCTGTAATGGGGTGATAACACTGAGAGAGAGAGAGGGGAGAGAGGGGAGAGAGGGGAGAGAGAGGAGAGAGAGAGAGAGAGAGAGAGAGAGAGAGAGAGAGAGAGAGAGAGGAGAGAGAGAGAGAGAGGCAGAGAGATAGGGAGAGGGAAGGAGGGAGCTAATATGAGCGAGAGGGTGAGAGAGAAGAAAGGAGGAAGAGAGAGAGTAAATGAGCGAGAGAGAAAGACAGAGAGAGAGGGAAAAGGGGGGGGGGAGGGAAGACTACAGTGGATTTATTCCGATTCCTGCTCAGACAGAAAGATAGACTGAAAGACAGAGACACAGACAGACCAGGAGACCGAGAGACAAACAGGTAGACAGGCAGACCGACACAGGCCCACTAGTCCAGCGACAGACAGGGTACGTAAAAACCCAGACACACGTAAAGGATATTAAAAGAGAGCCATGCCGATATTCCGGTCAATATCCTCATTGTACTTGACGTCAAAGCTGATTTCTCATATCTGAGGGTCAAGCGAGTTCACCGGTCTAAAAGTGAAGGGGTGATGCAGTTATCGAGGAGACGATTTTCCCTCAGGCGAGCCTTTTATAGAGCGCGTTTGGCTGCGCTATCACTCAAACACACGAGCGGGCTGCTGCAGGTGCTGGGAGAGCGGAAGCAGCAGAGCGGGGGTGGGGCTCGGCGTGGGCTGAGGGGGCTTTTTATGGAAGTCAAAAGGAGGACGATCATACTTCAGGCAGGTGAAGTGAGGAATAAACTGGACCACTTCACCCAAGCTCCACAGCCGCTCTCAGCCTTCCCACGCAGACAGACGGGAGGGGCTCGGGGAGGGGGCGGTGCCTGCGGACCGTGCCAGTGCTGGGGGAGGAGCAGAATGAAGAGGGAGAGTGGATTAAGGGGGAGGAGGAGGAGGAGGAGGAGGAGGAATAACAGAGTGATTAGGAGAGGGAGCCTGCACGTATAAACCCCATCAGAAGACAAATGTCTTCATTAAGCTGTAGCCAAGCAGAGCGTCTGCTTGTCTCAACAACAAACAGAGGACATTTACATCTGTGCCCCCCGACATCATTCTTCTCTGAAGGAAAAGGCGAGAGAGAGAGGAGGAGGAGGAGTAACGAGAGAGAAGAGAGGGAGGGGGAGAAGGAGAAGGGGGAGTAGGGGAGGAAGAGAGGAAAGAGAGAAGGAGAGAAGTAGACAATAATTTGAAATATGGAAAAGAGGGAAGCACGAAAGGATAGTGCATTCTGATACCTATATTGTGAATGAAACAACACCTTTCATGGAGGTTCGACTATCGAAGCATGCCAAGAGAAGAGCTAACCCTGAGGACTTTGTTAGCCTGTGTAGTTTCTTCAATATAAACTGAAGTGCAACAGCAGAGAATGTGCCTCTTGTTGTACAAGTAAACAACTTGATCATGGTGATTACACTACATTCTCTGTATTCTTTCTTTCAAGCCGTAAACAAATTTTACACTAGAACAAATTGCTTGAGAGCTTTGCAAATCGCTGAGAAACATGTCTCTTTCACGGCAGAAATTGGATCATCTATTGCCATACTTCATGTGATTTTTCTTTTTGTCCTCTTCCTTTATTGCTGTTTGTGTTTGTTTGTCTGCGTCAGAGCGAGCATCTGTTGTGTCAAATCTCCCATATCTTCTGTGCTTCACCCAGCAGTAGTCTCACTTCGGGCAGGATGCATCAACAGACTGTTGATGTGTCCTAGCATGGATCCAGGACAGCACTGCCACGGTCCACACCTGATGTGTGCGTGCACATGTTTTCATGTTAGTCAGTGCTAGTTTGTGTGTGTTTGCAGCCATGCAGTCACCCAACCATCTCTGGCATTGTGTGCACTGTTGAATATGTAGTTGATATTGACCATGTCTCATTCCTCCCAGAGAGTCTGTGTGTCTGAGAACTCTAGTTTGATGTGATTGTTAGGAGCCGAACGTCACAGTGTGACGGTGTCAATTTAGCAATGTTTACAGGGCCTCTTATTTTCTCTCACCTCATAAGCTGTTTCCCCTGCTAAGACGCTCTGCAGAGTCATCCGTTATGACTGCAGTGACATCAAAAAAGGAAAGAAAATGTGACAGAGATAGGGAGAGGGTGGGAAAAAAGCGAGTGAGAGTTTTATGTCAAGCACTTGACATTTATGACACATCTGTCTGCGTTTTTCTTCCTTTTTTTTCCATCCTCCCCTGCCACCCAGCCTCCGTCTCGCTCTGAAAAGGTGAGAGAGGCGTCCAGCTAATTACTCATCTGGTTGTCGCGGGATTGATTATCAAACAATCCTCCAGGGCTGTCTGAGAGAGCTGACGGTTTTTAAAAACCCTCTAATCAGGCAGAAGCAGCAGTGTCACACAGCTGACTAGCAGGGAGGACTCTCCTAGACCCAGACAGGTGGACTCTTCCACAGATCCATGTCCATCTCCGTGACTCATGTCAGAGGCCCGCCTCTTCATCTCCTTCTGCTCTCTGTGACCTTCAGCAAGGCTTTTTGAGAGGAAGAGGGGGAAGATGGGTCCACTCATTGGCGGCTCTGG
Organism: Mallotus villosus; assembly: GCA_903064625.1. Taxonomy (NCBI): domain Eukaryota; kingdom Metazoa; phylum Chordata; class Actinopteri; order Osmeriformes; family Salangidae; genus Mallotus; species Mallotus villosus. Next base: position 236,182 of record CAEFZP010000475.1, on the reverse strand, counting down.
AGAAGCCTGTGAAGGGTCCTGGGTTCGGGTGAAGACAAACTAATAGAGTGGGAAAGTGAGAGGGAAGCGTAAAGTACAGGTATCCTTATCCGTGCTTTCCTAATGACTCGATTTGGATCGACTTGACCCGGGCCTTGTTGTTCTCCTCAAGGCCGACCTTCAGCCAGGGAGCAGTGACTGATACTGACACTGCTGTCCCACTGACTCACGCTGTGGTGTGTGTGTTCCTGCGTGTGTGTTCACAGGCAGCCCTCCAGCCACCGGCACAGGCACGCTGGTCATCACTCTGGAGGATTACAACGACAACGCCCCCTACTTGTTCCCGTCGGTAGCGCGGGTGTGTGAGGACGCCAAGGACATGAGCGTTGTGGTGGTGGGGGGGCCGGGACAAAGACGTCTACCCCAACGCAGGACCCTTCAAGATCGAGCTGGGGAAGCAGCCTGGACTGGAGAAGACATGGAAGGTCTCCAGGGTCAACAGTGAGTACAACTACGTATATTCACAGTGATGGTTTGGTCGGTGCTTCAACGACAAAACCTATTGTTAATATTTCCATTGTATCGTAACCGATCGCAAAAGGCCCCCTGCGTCCATGAGAAAAACGACCTGTATACGTATACAACTCTATATATTTGCCTTCCTTTAGCGAGTCCGTTTGATATCTTCATACTGCTGCCATGGGGGTGAGGGTGTATATGTGGGGGGCCAGAGAATAGAGAGGTGGATGGACAAGCCAAGGTGTCGGAGGAGAGAAGGACAGATGGAAAAAAGAGAAAGTTAGACAAATGGAGCCAGTGTCTGATAGAGGTAAAGAGGCAGCCAAGACATCGATTGTCTGTGTTTCTGTGTGTTTGTTTGCGTGTGTGTGTGTGTGTGTGTGTGAGAGAGAGTGTGTGTATGCACTGGCTCTGCCCTGTTAGTTTGATTGACAAGGCCGGGCTGTATCCTGTACAGAGGTATTACCTGTGAGTGACAGGGGGGAGAAGGGGAGACAGTCTTCAATCAAACAGGCAGGGAGAGAGCGAGATAGGGCCGAGAAGGAGACTGCCTCCCAAGAAATGGATATATGCCAGCCGTTATCATTCCCGCCATGACCTCTTTGTGTGTGTGCGTGTGTGTGAACATGTATTTCCTTGTCCCGTTCTACTTTCTGTGTGTAAACAGGATGTTGCAGTGTATTTGGCAGAAGGATTTCTGGTCATTTTAACACGTCTAATCATTTTGTTGTTCACATTTATCTCTACTTTAATGAGCAATGTGCAATGTGTCATTGCATAAACATCAGTTACTTAGCAACCTGTCCTTGGTCCTACTATAATAAGGTTATACATAATTTAAACATGAATAAACAACAGCAATGCAAGAACTAATAAAAGTGTATGCCTGTGGATAGGATGAGATAAATGCCAGCACCATGCCACAAACACTTCCCGCTCGCATGTCGTCCCAGCTAACCTGTGTGTGTTCCACCTCCCCAGGCACACACTCTCAGGTGGTGTTGCTTCACAGTCTGAAGAGAGCCAACTACAACGTGCCCCTGGTGGTGACGGACTCAGGCATGCCCCCGCTCAGCAACCACACGGAGGTCAAGGTTCAGGTGTGCACCTGCAGGAAGACCTGGATGGATTGCAGCGCTGCAGACTCCCTCAGCTCCGCCCACCACCTCCTCCTCCTCGCCCTGCTGCTTCTCACCGCCACCTGTGAGTACAGGCCCCGCCCACGCACATGGCACGCCTCCATCCTCTGTGCGCTGTGATTGGTGCAGGTTGAGGACAAATTTCCTTTCACCTGAGCTAGCTCGGTTGTTAGGGTACATTCACAGGTACTGGACCAGGGACTAGCGGGGAGTATTCTTGTAATGACATAAAACATTAGCTGTACCACACTATTATATAATCATTCTTCCTAGTATCTGTCTGTCTGTGTGTGTGTGTGTGTGTGTGTGTGTGTGTGTGTGTGTGTGTGTGGTGTGTGTGTGTGTGTGTGTGTGTGTGTGTGTGTGTGTGTGTGTGTGTGTGTGTGTGTCTGTGTGTGTGTGTGTGTGTGAGAGAGAGTTGTGTGTGTGTGTGAGTTGTGTGTGTGTGCGTGTGTGTGTGTGTAAGAGTTGTGTGCGTGTGTGAGTTTCAGCAGCCCGTCCCTAGCCTACAGGCATCCCAAGGCCCCCTGTTGGGACGCACGCCTCTATATCTCATTTATACCATTAGTGTTCACATGAATCATTTATCCTCTCTACAACACACATAATGAACAGTCGTTTGCAGAAGAGAAGCACAATGTTTAGTTTGGGGCTGTTTGGGGCTGTCTGGAGAGGGGAGGAACGAAACAAGGGAGAGATGTCCATGTGAAAGTCAAGTCACAAAGTGACTGAAAGTGTTGAAGAAAGTGTTGAAGCCTGTAGCCCCACTGAGACTGTGGTCTTTGTGTTATTTCTCTCAAACTCTCTCTCTCTATCACTCACTATCTCTGCTTCTGTTTTATCAGCCAGTATTCTCCCCTCACGAGAACGAGCCCTGTTCTTATCTTTACCCTCCTCATTTTCGCTACACATCTATGTATCTTACCATCTTGCTCTATCAATTTCTTTCCTTTTTTGCTTGTATCTCTCTATCTTTCCCTTTTTCATCTGTCTGTCTGCATCTCTCTCTTGCATTTTACACTCTTTCTCCTTTCCCCTCTCTCTCTCTTTCCTCTTTGTTACAATCTGTGTGATAATACAGTGTGTGTATGTGTGTGTGTGTGTGTGTGTGAATGTACAGTATGTGCACAGCCAAAGTGTTAATTGGTAAACCCACAAGCAGGCTTTCTTCTTTGTCCATGGAATCTGTCCTGCTGTTTAACTTCAGGCTTCGTTAATGTGCTGAACAATATTGTACCTTGATTGGCTGACGTGTCATTCTGCAGCCTGAAAGTAGCTAGTTTAGAAGTCACTGAATGTTCAACTTATATTTTCACAACATTCTAAATCAAACTCCATAGTTTTGAAGGGCTGATGTATTTCGCTAACCATGCTATGGTCATCTTGGTGAAAAGGATTCGAAGAACTGATGAAAAGATGCGTGTGATGAAAAGATGAAACGTTTTAAATTCAAACTAAGGCCATGCCACCAGGCTTCCCACTACTACAGCCTTTCAAAGAACGGCTAGCCGACCCTCTGTAACTCAGAGCTGTCAATAACTCACCAACTCTCACTTACTGACATGGATTGACAGTGACTGCAGAATCATTTTTACTACCTATTGTCTGGTGATTGTCCTAAGGTGTTTCCCAGTACACAGGTATTACACGTGTTAAAACTGTAGGTCTACTGTACTAAATCACACATCAAAAAACACCTGGTTTGTGCATCGCCTGAGTTAGGGTTGTGGTGGTCAGTTGAATTTCCCTGTCCTTTGAGACAGCCATGACTCACCACACAAACCATAGCATTTTTTATAAAGAAATAGAAGAGTAGTATTCATTCCCAAAAGGCAGAGGATAGTTTCGATGATAAAGAAAGAGAGAGGGAGAGAGACCGAGAGAGGGAGGAGAGGGGGGACGGGAGGGGGAGGGGGGACGGAGACGGAGAACGAGAGGGAGGTGAGAGATAGGGAGACCGAAGCTGATAACCGAGGAGTGGTAATCTCTGTGTGTGTGTCCAGTGGGAACCGACGGGCCACTGAGGTCCAGGAGTATCAGAGGCAGGACAGCCGCTACACTCGCCCAGAGAGATGGCTTCTGTCTGGGCTGCTCTCTGAGGCGCTGGGGGGGAGGGGGGAGGGAGATGGAGGCCACTGATCAGACCTGCGCATACTCAAACAGGCAGGCTGGGGAGGCAGAGGGGCCGGGGGGCTCTCATTTCAATTCCCTTATCTCACGCCTGACCCCTGACCGCTACTGAGGGAGGAGAAAGGAGAGCACTCACGGCGAGTGACAGAGGGGTGTGGAGATTAGACGGCCTGTTCTACACACCCGCCGCTACGCACGCACGTACTGTTCACACACACACACACACACATGCACCCAAAGATTCTCCCGCATGGTCACACTTTGTTCACCCGCATACTGTGTGTGTGTGTGTGTGTGCATGTGTGCATGTGTGTGTGTACACCTAATCTCCACATACCTTTCTTCTTCGGTGAGTGTTCTGGCACAGGCCTGCAGCTCTCTCTATAATGAAGGCCAGTGTCTACCAATGGAATAAGGACGCATTCCACACAGATACAAGAAAACCAATTAACGTTCACCCTTAGCACATCCACGCACACACGAGCTGAAGCTGTGCGTGTCAGTCTGTGTGTGTTTGTGTGCTATGAAAGGGAGGCATTTCAAAACAGTGTTGTAGCTTGGAAGTCTACATACCCCCCTCACTGCGACCCAGCTGAGACAGCTGCATCATCAGTCTACCTCCCCGAGCATCCAGCTTTGTCTTCCCCTCTCTCTCTCCTTCTTCCTCTCCCTTTCTCCCTCCCTCTGCCACAATCTCTCTGTCTCTCTCTCTGTCTCTCTCGTTGTCTCTCTAGTTGTCTCTCTCTCTGTCTGTCTCTCTCTGTCTCTCTCTCTGTCTCTCTCCGTCTCTCTCTCTCTGTCTCTCTCTCTCTCTCTTTGTCTCTCTCGTTGTCTCTCTCGTCGTCTCTCTCGTTGTCTCTGTCTGTCTCTCTGGCTCTCTCTTAGTCTCTCTCTCCCTCGCTGTCCCTGTCTCTTTCTCTCCCACTCACACTACTTTCTCACACACACACACACACACAAACACGCACCCACACACACTTTGCAACGCTGTGGAAAATCCATATCCTCAGCTGCACGCCAGAGCTCAGCCCCTGTCGTCGGTTTCAAGGATAAAGCACTCCTCTGGGGTAACTCCTGCAGACCTTTAAATAATGTATGTCGGTCTGGAGGCTGGAGAGCATGTAGAGGGAGCACTCTGTTCCTCTGTTCAGGCCTGCCTTTACTGCGGTTCAGCTCCCAGCCAAATCCTCCAGCTTTACGCTCCCACACACAGACACGCATACAAACAAGCAGACACACTCGCTCACTCACGCAGTCCGTCACACACACACACACACACACACATAAACACACAGTCTCCGAGGCCTGAGGTCCGACCCGAGACTCTGCTGCTCTACCTGTGATAACAGTACTCAATTAGACTTGCAGTAGAGAGTTTGTAATTAATGCAGTTTGCGTGTGTGTGTGTGTTTATGTGCGTGCCCGCGTGTGTGATCAAGCTTAAAGTTACATTGTTAATTGTAACAATAAGCGCCTCCAAATGTCTAAAGCAGAGTTGACCACTGTGAGTGTGTGTGTGTGTGTGTGTGTGTACGTCTGTGTGTGTGTGTGTGTGTGTGTGTGTGTGTGTGTGTGTGTGTGTGTGTGTGCATGCGTGCACGTGTTTGTGCGAGTGAAGGAACGTGTATGTGGGCATGTGGTGTGTGAGGCATTATCTCACCCTACCAGGTTGTGTAAAGCCAGAGTTGGGGATTCTAGTATATGGTGTTTGGGCTGGGGTAGATGGGCAGTATGTAAATAGAGCTGTTTTTCCACATGAGCTGTGCTGAGGGCAGTGCTGGCCTTTAGAGATTAATACTCTGTCTCTCTGTGTGTGTGTGTTGTGTGTGTGTGTGTGTGTGTGTGTGTGTGTGTGTGGTGTGTGTGTGCCTACTGTAACTATGTGTGGGGCTTATGGGGCAAACATATGTGAGGGGAGGTGATAAAATGAAAGGCATGGGTGAACGGCTACTGCATTTAACAAGCTGACATTTCCCTCTGTATCTTTCTCTCTTTTTTCTCTCTCTGTCTCTCTCTCTCTCTTTTCTCTCTCTCTCTGTCTCTCTCTTTTCTCTCTCTGTCTCTCTGTCTCTCTCTTTTCTCTCTCTGTCTCTCTCTCTTTTCTCTCTCTCTCTCTCTCTCCTCTCTCTCTCTCTCTCTCTCTCTCTCTCGCTCTGTCTCTCTCTCTCTCTCTCTCCCTGACACATTGCTGCAGCATCGCCTCACACAGCTTTGTCCCATGCTCACTCTTTCTCACCGTTGGTCTCTCTCTCTCCATCCCTTTCTTTCCCTCCTTCTCTCTGTCCTACCCCCCTCTCTTTCCATCACTCTCTCTCTCTGTGTCTGTCTTTCTCTATCTTTAGCACACACACACGGTGAAGTCTTAGGGGTCGGCTTACTTCCTTAAGTCCCTCGTTCAGCTTGGCCTGTCCAACGGCACTGCCCCCTCGAAGACACAGTCACAGTGATGACTGTGGACCACTGCATGTACTGTAGAATCACACTACCACTGCCACATGTATACACAATACATACTGCTGCAAACGTTTCAATGATTTCAGTGTACGCTTTTATTTAAAAGTCTGGACGAGTACACAATATCCTTTCATAAACAAAGACACACACACACACACACGCACACACACACCATCCCTCCATCCTGATCCCTATTTCTGCCTCGACAGCCACTTTCCTCACTCTAATCCATTCAGTTACAGCAGAGGCATTTAGGAGACAGTTAGACAAGAGATCCATCTCAACTATTAACATACACATCACACACACGCACACACACACTAATACATAAACCACATTTCAGGCTTATAGTAATACCGTTGTTTTGTCTGAACAGCCATGACACACCTGTGACTCTCTCTCGTCCAATTAGGAGGCAGAGCGGCATCTCCTCTCCTCCCGGGTGTTAAACACACTTCCTGTTCCTGCAGAGCAGCTTGTAATGCTTGATAACACTTGACATTTTGAAAGGCATTTCGTGTTTTTGCACATTTTGATTGGTACACGGCAGATCTGTCTGAATGTTCTAAAAAGGAAATGGTTTCCTTCACTTTATCCACGGCGAAGTTTTGTTCGAGTTCCTGTCTTTGATGTGGTGGGAGGCGGGGGTTGGGGAGGGCCATTGTGAGCAGCTATATGATTTGACTTTCATACGAGAAACTGGTCTGTGCTTCACTAAATATTCGATGTGAACCACCATATGCTGCATGACTTGTATCGTGCACACCCTGACATCGAGCAAGGACACGGGGGTGGGCGGAGGCGGAGGCAAGGATGGAGGGATGAAATAGCGAGGGCTGAAGAAAGTGTTCCTCCTCTCCCAACTTCTATCGCTCCCCCTCCGATGGTAGTCTTCAGCTGCTGCCTCTTGGTGAGAACTGAGGTGATTTGATTCTGCATGTATTCATGTCAAGGCCTTGAGTTGTTGGCCAGAGCGAGGCTATTCTGTGTCCAGGCCTGCCGGAGATGTGTCCAGGGTGCCTAGGAGGGGGAGGGGCAGGGCTGCTGTGTGACCAAGGCCAGGGTACAGATGGAGACTCATCACATATTTGTAAAACAGATCTGCCATTGGAGAGATGTTCAACTTTCATTTCCTGTTTTACGATTACTTAGGTCCTCACACTTTATAAGATGTTGTGGAAGAACAACAACAAAGAGAAAGAGGGAGATGGAGACAGAGGGGGAAAAAAATCTATATTTCCCTCCATAACATATTCCCCCTATTGAATCAGACACGCTTCGATCGCTTCAGGATTTCTTGAAGTCTACAGGCCAATTCATTTCAGAATGTCTGGAGGAATTACATTTCACATTTCTCAAAAAAATTCTCCCTAATCTGGTTTGGAGGACACAGTGGAAGAGGTGGAGAGGGAGAGAGAGGGAGTGAGAGAGAGATGGAGGGAGAGAGAGGGAGCGAGAGAGAGGAGGTGAGAGAGAGTGAGCGAGGGAGAAAATAGGGAGAAGAATAATTGTAAAGAAAAGAGAGACATATTGCGTGTCACCAGTGTGGATGAAAGACTGGTGAGTCTGACATTGACTGCAGCAGTTCCAGAAGACAACAGAGACTAAAACCAGCAGAGCAGAGCCGTTCCCTGCACACTCACTTCAACTGAGAGAAATTAGGAGAAAGAATAAAACGGAAAAAAGAAAGAACGAGAAAGAATGTGTGTGCACGTGTTTGTGTGTGTGTGTGAGAGAGAGAGAGAGAGAGAGAGAGAGAGAGAGAGAGAGAGAGAGAGTGTCCACTACGACAGGTCAGACTAATGGGTACTGTTCCAAAAGTGAGATATGAGAGAGACAGAGAGAGAACGGCTGGATCGATAACTTCGCACACACAGCATCATATTTTATATAACGTGTGCGTGTGTGTGTACGTGCGTGCATGTGTGTGCCTGCTATATACACCACCACTTACAAAAAAGTTTGTAAACTGCCACTCTACAACAGGAGTTGAGGGAGGTGTAGAGGACACACCATTATCAGGTTCCAGAGACATTATTACCAGCACTCTGACCAGTCCCTCCGGTCTCCCTGGTCTATCTAAAAGTGGACCAAGGGTGTGTATTTATACCTCTCCTCCTCTCTTCCTTGAATCTGTGATGCTCAGATACCCAACAGCTGTCTACAGTAATTGATTGCAATTGATCTGTGTTGAAGATGTCCTTGACGATCGGTTTAATCTTCTCTCTCTGTCCCTCTCATTCTCTGCCTTTTCTCTCCCCTTGTCTGTCATGTTCCCGCCCTTGCCTTCTCCTCCACCACTTCTTCCTTTACCTCCGCCTCCTCTCCTCCTCTCCTCCTCTCCTCTCGTTTTCCTCCTCCTCCTCCTCTTGTCCTTCGCCTCCTTTTTAACAGGCCTGTAAATTGAGCTGAATCCTCCTGTAGTCTCCTTGAAGCATCTCCCTCACAGCACCCCGGCTTAGGAGAGACAAAGGGAAGAAGACCACCACAACAACAAAACAGCAACAAACAAACATATGAACACAATCCTGATTGGCGCCTGAAACTTCGCTTCTCTGGGTGCCCCAAGGTTATCCCGCCCACCAACTTCCCCTCCTTCCCCCCTCCTCCCTCCCTCTCCTCTCTCCCCTACCTTCCTTGTCCCCCCATCCTCCCACACCTTCCTTCTACTCCCCTCCCTCCCTCCTCCTCTCTCCCTCTCTTGGCGTACTTTCTTTCACGACTCCCTTCCTCCCTCTGCCTAGGAATTTAGAAAACGTAGTCTCGCCCTCAGCTTCTCTCGTTCTCTTTCTCTTTCTCTCCTTCTCCTTTCTCTCTGGTCCCCCCCCCTCCCTCCTCGTCTCCTTGGGATCCCCTCACAGCTATCTTAACCCATAGTAGGCCCCAACACGCACACGCACGCACTCCCCACCACCCTACAACTCACATCCCGTCTCCCAACCCCTTCAGGATAGCCGCCCCCTGACCCTCCACCACCTACTCGCCGGAGATGGCTAACCCCCAACCCCCCCGCCACCCCCCTCCCAGCCTGCTGCCCCCCATCCCTCTCTGTGGACTGCACCATGGGCGTCTTCTCCAGAGTGGAGTCTCTCCTAGGGCAGGAAACCCTCAACAGACGGAGATACCAGCCAGCTGGGAAGAAACCGCACATTGAGTTTTTGATGTATTTCTTTATTTTCTCGTCACAGATGACTGTGTTTGAATCTTGTTTCCTTCTGTAAGGGGAAAGAAAAAAGGCTGTTTTTTCTGTCTGCAGTGGTCGTGGTCTTTTAGGACAAAGGTGGTAGCCATAAGCCTTCAAGTCAGAGGTCTTTCTTTGACTTGTTTTTGTTTGTATTGCATTAGTTGTCATGGAGTGGAATAAAATATATCTTTATAGTAATGGTGTGAACCTTAAAAAAAAAGTACACAACATATATTTTATTTTTTACCATTGTACAAATATACTGATTAACTTATGTACTGCGAACTCCTGGAGTATTGCCCCCAAACAAAGAGAAAAGTAAAACATGGTACATTTTTGTGATCTTTAGGCACTATTTCTAATGCTATCAGTGTGTTTACTATTTTCACTGTAACATCTATTCATTTGGAGACTTGGATTAATTGATTTTAATCTGGAGTCGAGGTTTTGCTGGGCGGATTGTTAATATCTCTGCAGTGTGTTCATTGGTTCTTTTTCGTTTGCCACTAGTCCCGCCCCCTCTCTCTGAGGTCACACTGGGAAGTCATGGAAGGCAGTTGATTGGTGGTTTGTTTTTTGCGCTTGTCATATTTAACTATAGTGAGTGTGGGTTTCTTTAGAAGGCCACATGAGTCAGGATACAGTAAGGAAAACGATGACATGTTGAATGAGTTGTGTCTGTCTTTTGCACTAATTTAATAAAGCCGTTACTGTAATTACCACCACTTCTTCTGCTGCAATGGTATGTGTGTGATCGCAAATGTGTGTGCGTACATGCCTGCATCTGTTCACGTACACTACGTGCATCTGTGTGCGTGCATGCGTGTTTGTGTACGTGCGTGCATATGTGCTTGTGTACAGGTGAGTGTGTGTGTGCGTGTGAACTCTTATATGCATGAGTTTCTGTTTGATGTCCTTCAGTCTCTGAGTTGTTCCAGTCGCGCTCTCTCTCTCTCTCTCTCTCTCTCTCTCTCTCTCTCTCTCTCTCGCTGAGGATCCAGAGAAGGGGGGGAGAAAGAGGAGAGAGAGAGAGAGAGAGAGACAAAGAGACAGAGTGAAAGAGAGAGTGTAAGAGAAACAAAGAGAAAGAGTGAAATAAATTTAAAGGAGGAGATGGTGAAATTGAAATAAAGAGAGAGAGAGAATGAAGCGTAAAGAGAGAGAGAAAGCGTCCTTCTGAGAAGACGTGTCCGAGTGATGGATCTCCGGACTTCCTCTGTGTCCATGTCTGTCTTGCTTGGCCGGAGAGAATGTGCAATTAAAATATGTTTTATTTTCTCTGCAAGAACGTATGGAAGGATCAGTTGTCCCTCTCTCTCTCTCTCTCTCGCTCGCTCGCTCTCTCTCTTTCTCTCCATCAGACACAGAAACGCAGACACACCGACAGACGAAGCCCCCCTTCGACTGCCCTTCACACTGTATCTCTTTGAGAGACAATGAGAGTGAGAAAACTGTAGAATTGCGAACGGTTGAAATACACTAAGCCTCGTGTGCATGCGTTTGTGCAAGTATAACGTGTGTATGTTTGTGTGTGTTTGCTCACCGGTCTGTCACCTGACAGTCGAACACACATTCCTCTCTGCGTGTGGCTCTCTTACCTTTTTTGTCCCTCAAAATGTACACTTAGTCTCTCGGGCTCTGTTGGCTAAACTCCCAGCATGTCATTTCTAAATCAATTCAAAATACGTTTTTATCCGAATTGAACAGAAATAAATAATGGCAGACCGCAACTTCACACGCGTGACAGTTCTCTCTCCCCTGACCCCCTCCCTTTCTCTTTCTCTCACTCTGCCTCTCTCCCCCATCACTCCTGCCCTTCCCACACACACACATTCAACATGCGTGGGTACTGGGTGCTGCTGTGTTCTGTTAGGAGGTTCACGTTTCTGCCCAACCAGTTTTCTATCCAATACGTTTAAGCCTCCCTCCTCCCTGTCTCCACATACGTTTACTGAAGTCATATATCATGGAACAGGCCCCATGGAGGTATTGTTTAATGTCATTGTGTTGTCTGCTGTCGATGCACGGTCCTGTCTGGATCCAATCAGCCAATCGGAGAAGCCCAGGAGGTGAGGGGCACTGCCGGAGTAAACACACGCGGCAGATGTGTGCTCACATCATCCTGACTGCAGGAGCTTCTTACACATTCACTCACAACAATTATTGGTTTAGAGGAACAGTGGCAAACACACACACACACACACGCACGCACACAGCAGGATTCCCCGCCTCATCAATAGCCATCAGGAGCTGATGGGTCTGAGGCTGCACTCCAGTCAGATGGAATTATCAGCCGCTTAGAAGGCCTCATCAGTCCTCAGTTACAGTCCTCGGGGGAGGGGTCTGATCAAAACGACGATGATAACCTGTGTGTGCTTCTGCGTGCACCTTGACCTGCGCGCGTGTTTATCTCTCTGTGTTCATCGGCAGAAAACAAACAGTGCTGTAATGTGATGGAGTCCCTCTATCAGTGTGTGAGACCTGGATCGTGGCTGTTTACAGGGCTGGGACGCCGTACATCACACCGACACACTTTACACTAATAGCACCATTAACAACAGCCTAATACTCTGGAGACGAAGGCGGGAAGAAATAATGCAATTGATTCTCAATCTACATCTCGCTCTCTCTCTAACCCTCTTCATCCCTGACGCTCTATCCCTCTCTATCTTGTTCTCTCTCTTTCAATCTACATCTCACGTTCTATCTCTTTCTCTCTTTCTCAATGAACCGTACATATTTCTCTCTATATACTGTATATCCCTCTCTCTATCTCTCTCAATTGCTCTGTTTGACTCTCTCAAAGCGAGAAAACGTATAAAAGAGAAGCAGACAAAAGTGAAGTGGAGAGCCACATCGAGAGCATGAGAGAAGAAGAGAAGGGGAGAGAGAGGGAGAGAGGGAGAGAGGGAGCGCGAGGGGGAGAGGAGCGTGGCATGGCCAGCTGCCCAGGCCGTCCTGTTGAGGTGCTTAATGTGTTAGACAGGAAACAGAACTGGGCCCACGGAACCACTCACCACGCTTCGTTTAACAGAGCCGATACATCCGCGCGCACACCTCCGCAAACGCACGCCCAAACGTGCGCGCACGACCGCACGCACGCCCACACGCGCTCAGCATGGTGTCTGCTCTAATAGCCCCTCAGCCTCCGTGTTTACATGCTCATCCTGGCAGATTGCGGCGCAGAGCTTTGCATGTCTAATTCACTTGTTTAGGATGCGCTGGAGTGAGCAGACGTAGCCATTACAACATCCACAAGCTTCTCACTGAGCGCGCTCCAATCCTGGCGTGTGTGTGTGAGCTCGCAAGGTAATATCTCTGGCCAGCTCCCTCCCCTCTGGAATACTCATTTTGTTGCCATTTCCCTTTGTTTAAGCTGTTTGGCATTGTTATTCTAATTGCCAGCAGGTACTCTCCAGGAGAGTGTGTGGGGGTAGCTGGGAGTCGGTGTGTGTGTGTGCATGCGGCATGCGGAGGCCACGGCTGGTCGTGAAAGCTGAGGTTCCTGGGAGTCCGGGGAATTGTGTTGGGAATTGCTTTCATTTTGTTAAAGAGCGAGCCATTCTTTTCTTTGTGTCCAGTATGCCTAGGCCCAGCTGTTGGCACAATTCAATACAAACACTCAGCAAATGGATTTTCTTCTGTTCTCATCCCCCCACCACTCCAGCGTCCATTAAGCACTGTGTGCGCAGTAGTAATACCTTCGCTCGGAGCAGTAGAACTCCCACACATACCTGTATACGCACACACACACGCACGCACGCAGGATGAAACACTCGCATATGACGGCCTGAGACACGGGAAGACAGTTAGAGACAGCTTGAAACACAACAAAATGACAACCTAACACTCAACCATATTACAATCACAGAAGTCCTTCACATGGCAAGGTAGTTGCAACATGATCAAACTCGTCCACATACACTCACACACTCCAAATACACACACACACTTCGATCCCAACAAATGTATTTTGGGGAGGTTCGTCTTGGCAGAATCCTTTCCCTGATCTTCCTCACAACTAGCAGGGAATCTCTCCCTGTACAGTGTCTTTCTATGTCCCTCTCTCTCGCTCTCACTGCCCATGCATCTCTCTCTCCCCCTCTCTCAGTATTTCCTGCTGCTGCTCAGTCACAGACTGCAGCCTCGCAATAAACGAAATCCACACATTTCAGATGTGAATAACCAAACACATTCCTTTTTTTCCCCGAGCCCTCTGTCTCAGTTTGCTCACCATCCACCCAGAGTCACTCAGCAAAGACAAACAGCATATGTTCACCCCAGCAGAATGACTCAGAATGGGACAGTTAAGTAACTGAACCCATCAGTGAAGATCTGCGGGCGGCCTCGGAGGAAATGCAGCTCAACTGTGTTTACTGACTCCTCTTTGATGGCGTGTTTTCTTACAAACACATCTGCTGGTGTCTACATGGTTCCCGGGTCCTCCCCCTCACACGGATTGTTTACCAGAGGAGAGGAGCTGCAGACCAGGCAAGGGCGACAAGAGGTCAGAACATGCATCTGCTACCTGCTGTTAATACCTTTCACTACCTCTCTCTCCCACTTTCTCTCTCTCTCTTTCTCTCTCTCTCTTCATATCTCTGGCTCTCTCTCTCTCCCTTTCTCAACTTAGTTTGAAAAGATGCACTTCCCAGAAACGGGGTGAAGATGTCTATGTGATTATTTTCGGGGTGTTGTGGAGGGTATGGCTGTGAGGGTTGATGTGACAGAGCATTGCTGGCCCCTGCTTTTGTTCACCTCAAAAGACACTGTCGCCAAGGCCAGGGTTGCAGGGCTGTGAGTTGCCATGGGAGAGACTGATAAAGACACCGAGAGAGAGGGAGAAAAAAGAAGCAGAGAGCAGGGACGGGAGGGAGGGATGAAGAGAGAAGGAGAGGGAAAGAGATGGAGGGATGGCTGAGAACTGTTAGCTGATCCTTAATATTGTTTGCGTCTGGCCCCAGCCCAACCGGGAGACGTCGTCTTAATTGTGATCATTTTTCAATTTCCATTAGCTAGTTGGTTAGCAAGGCCTTCAAGTTTACACATCACACCTTGATTACACAGCCTCACTGCACATCGGCTGATCAAATGGCATTTCTCCCCAGCTTTTTCCATCCAGATGAGTTTTAATTAAGTCTCCTCTCCACCCTCCCCTGTGGGTATTCCAATCAGACTACAGGAGGGAGGGAGGGAGGGAGGGAGGGAGGGAGGGAGGGAGGGAGGGAGGGAGGGAGGGAGGGAGGGAGGGAGGGAGGGAGGGAGGGAGGGAGGGAGGGTGAGGGAGGGAGGGAGGGAGGGAGGGAGGGAGGGAGGGAGGGAGGGAGGGACGGGGAGGGAGGGAGGGAGGGAGGGAGGGAGGGAGGGAGGGAGGGTTGTGACTTTTTCATCCGCAGCTGTTCAGTTTAATCAGACAGCATCTGGTCGGCCTTCTCACTGAAACACCTCTTCCCTGTTCTTTAAGAGAAAGTCAGACTGGGAAGATGTCTTACTTACCGGTGCATTCCAGTCCGCCAGCCGTGGGTAAGGAGGAGGTTACTTGTGGATCCAGCCCGGTGGTGTGATTGATGTTCACTGACTTTCACATCGGTTGGCAAACAAAGAAGAGATGACTTCAGTCGTAGCCTACACTGGTCTACAGTGCAGATGCCGGTGGAGTTAGACATCATATTGTATCTTCTAATGTACCAAGAAACAGCCTCCAGTCCTAGTGCCTTTGGCTAACTCTCTTTCTCTCACGCACGCACACACACACACACACACACACACACAGGTACTAGGGTTTGATACCTTTATGAAATGAAATGCTGCAGGCAAATGCTTGTGTAGTGGGCGGGTGTTGCCACGTTTACTTGACATTGAACAAAATTACTGGAGAACTTCCCCACTGCATTCAGCAACAGCTGTAACCTCAAAGAGGATGACTTTTGACACACAGTCTGTAGTGAGTTAGTCTGTGTGATGTTGTTTTGCCATGTGTTTCGGTGTCGCAGGTGTAAATGAACTCAATTGATGAGATCTTAAAGGAAATTTGCAATCTGGCCCCAATCTAATCAGACTGTTTAATAAGAACACATTTGATACAAATCTGCGGTGACTGTTTTTCTCTCTCTTGCTCTCTTGTCTTCTCTTGATATTTCTACACCTTCCCCTGAAAATACATGGATATCTGTGACTCAAGCAAATGTGACTGATATGTAGACTGATTGAGGTTCACAGCATCAAAATCTGAGCATAATTGTCGAAACGGAGACCATTTTCTTTGATCCAAACTCACTTTGACACAATGACTTACTCAGAGAGACCCTACTGTGCAAACAGAAATATCGCTGATTTGGAAAGCAAAGCAAAAAGAGTTCAGTATTGGATTTCACAGTCTCCATAAGACAGCATTAGTCATGGTGTACACTTTACATGAGCCCAATGAGAAAGACTGTATTGTTTGATTGTTTGAGCATGTTGTGTTTTTGTGTTTGAAGTTTCTATTTGTGTGAGTGTGTGGGTGTGTGTCTGAAGAACATACGGTGTGACCAGTCCAGATGGGCAAAGTAAAGAGAAGTAACGTTGTACATCAACACCTGAGCAGATGAAAGCAGAGACGACATGTTCACACTGATGCACCACACCACAGTCAATGACAGTTGTTTGCTTGAATGATTTGCTTGTTCATTTTCCACATTATTGATTTGATTGAGAAATAAAGCTCAAAAAGAAACAAACATCTGTTTTTCATTAATCTGGTCACAGATTATATTGACGTTAAATTTTGGGATTAAGATAGTACATAACATCTACCTTAACAGTTAGGGGAAGTCAGAGACATTTGTTCAAGAGATAGAATTGCATTTTTATAACTGTGCTGCTTTTTCTTTTTATATAAAAAGGAAGGTGAGACTAAATCCAATTTGAGATGGTTGGGAACCTTCATCTTTTCTTCTTGTCTCATTGTTCATCATTGCTGCCTCATTGATGCTCAATATGTTTAATCTGTGGAAATATCTCTCTCCCTCCCTCCCTCTCTCCCTCTCTCCCGCTCTCTCTCTCCCTCTCTCTCTCTCTCCTCTCTCTCTCTCTCTCTATCTGGCTCTACTGTATTTCTCTTTATTTCTTATGTATCTGTCTCTGTCTCTCACTCTTGTTCTCTGTACGTGTAAATGTTTTCTGTGATGGAGCGATAAAGGGAGGATGAGAGGCAGGGTAAACCCTCGGGGATTACCCAAGTTCCACTCTCATCATTTTCTGATAGAATGTGTATAGTGTGTGTGTGTGTGTGTGTGTGTGTGTGTGTGTGTGTGTGTGTGTGTGTGTGTGGTGTGTGTGTGTGTGTGTGTGTGTGTGTGTGTGTGTGTGTGTGTGTGTGTGTGTGTGTGTGTGTGTGTGTGTGTGTGTGTGTGTGTGTGTGTGTGGGATACATACATGACGGAAAAAACACATATAAGACACACACACAACACATAATAGTGTCTAAATCTGTATATGTGTGTGTGTTTGTGCATAAATGAAAAAAATATGTTTGGTATTCATGTGATACTGGCATGCATCAATTGCATTACATATCTGCATGAACAGTGGCCTATATGTGCATGTTGAGAAACGATATGAGCATTTAAGTGGATGAAGCAGTGCACACGTCTGAATGAATGTCTGTCTGACTTAGCACGCGTACTCTTTGTCAACAAACCAAAACAATTAGTGGATTACAGCATGCTGCTTGTCGATGCTGGAAGAAACCACACTGCTAGCAAACATCCCAGCTGAATCTAACTCCCTAATCACCTTAGCAACGGGAGCATCAAAGAGCCCAAAAGGAATCTTCTACAGGATTTAAAGAGAGTGAGGGGGAGAGGAGAGGAGAGAAGAGGGGAGAGGAGAGGAGAGGAGAGGAGGGGCTACCCATTTAAATCAACCTATTGTCTCCTTTATATGTGGATGGAGGAAGAGAATGAGATAGAGGGAGAAGGAGACATGGACGGGGAAAGAGTGTGTGATTTCCAGTTCTGCAGGTAGTACTTGTCATATTTTAGCCCCTGTTAGAAATGTTTGTTGAGATGTTTTTGTGGACTCTATGCAAACTGCTGACTCTATGTTTGCAGAGCAACAGACTAGCAATACTGTTGTGAGAGAGTACTAATGTGGCCTATGCGAAAACATTTCAACAATACTCAAAATGGATGTTTCGTGTTCATCATAACAATCCAAGCAACTTTCACACCGCCAGGCTACACAGAACATGAAGCAGACAGGTTCAGTTCACTTTGCTAAGTTAAACACTGATGTATAAACCTGATAGCGACCAAAGGTGAAAGAACTAGACCATCAAATGGCAGACACAAAAAGCTGAATTATTGAGATGGCTGCAGGTAGTAGCAGCATGAGCTCGTGCCACCATTACAACTCATCAGCATTGAACAGGTGAAAATGATAACAGCCTCCTTTAGCTTTGAGCAAATGGACCGGGAAAGTGATTAGATTACCTGCAGCATTTGGTATGTGGTAAAAAAATAAAAATAAAAGTGGCTTAGTGCTCTCGGCTGTCAAGGTGAGATGGGATGGCACCAGATGCAGATGCTCGAAACAAGGGCTGTAAATGGCGAGGCCTTTAAGTGACTCCTTCATCATTAGACTAAAAGCAGCAGCAGGCCCCCAGGAAAAGCCCTGCCCTGGCTGGTTAACAGCAGCAGCATCTCCCTGGGTGACCAGACCCTCCATGTGGTCCATTAGCAGCTGGCTGGATCTCTCTCCCACCTTGGTTTCACAAGGCTCGCTGACTGAGTTCAGCCAGCACCATTAGCAATGACCTGCTCTGAAATCAGCCGTGATCCTGGAGGCATGTTCAAAGGCCTTGTTGTAGATGTACTCTTAAGTTACTATAAACAGAGGGATATCTACAAACGCATTTCCAAACTAGTCCTCTGGGCCTTGATGGAGGCGTAATTGGTGTGGAGCAAGAGGAAGGAAGTTGCAGGACCGAGGAATGAGGGAATTTGCAAATCTGCTTCTGAGCCACCACGGCTATGAGATCTCTGTAATTGGGCCTAATGTCGTCTGATTGCTGTGAAAGTGGTTGATAGCTACGCCGACAGAGAATACGACACGCTCAGGCTACCAGAATGATGTTACCGGGAGATCTTACCATACAATCCAACATGTACGCTCAACAGCTATAGCCACTGTACAACCAGTACATTGTGTGTGTGTTAGAGTGTGTGGAAGAGAAGAGTAGAGAGAAGAGAGGAGAAGGGAGCAGAGGAGAGCAGAGGAGAGGAGAAGAGAAGAGAAGAGAAGAGAAGAGGAGAGGAGAGGAGAGGAGAGGAGAGGAGAGGAGAGGAGAGGAGAGGAGAGGAGAGGAGAGGAGAGGAGAGGAGAGGAGAGGAGAGGTCTGATGATGTTGTCCTCCCTCCTCTCAGAGGCTAGAGAGCCAGCTCTAAAAGCAGACACGACCAGTCATCCCTCACCGTGCTGCCACGAACACACCAGAGGAGAGGAGAAGGAGGAGGGACACGGAGAGCAGCTTCCGTGACAGATTTAAAGGAAAGTCATGACAGTCCTTGCGGCCTTTTTCCCTCTGCCAACATCCAACTAGATTGATCCTCCTCCCTATCTTCCTCCTTCCCTCCGTCCCTTCATCCCTCCATCCTTTCCTTTGGGAGAGCAGCCATGTTGATCCATACATCACACAGCCCTGAGCTAGCCTGCTCGACCACAAGCATACCCACGCTGGTACATCACATTAGCTATTGATTGGCCTGTGTCGTGACAAGGGCTGCTAAAGGAGTGGTCCTGCCCATCAGAGCCTGGCCGCACAGCCTCCCTGACCAGGGAGACTCGCACCACTGGAGGGGAGAACACCATAAATATGATGAAATGCAGGGGTTTAAAACGGAGGGGTTTAAAATGGACGTCTAAAGATCTATCTATCCATCCATCTATCCATCTATGTATTCTCTAGCTATCTAAACAGCTATCAATATGTCTGTCTAACCACCTTACACAAACCCACTCTCAAACACAGGTACATTTCAAATCCCCTCCAGCCCTGTGACAGCACTAAACAGTCTTTAAACTGTCTGATCACACACTGCCCCTCCTGGGATCGCTCTTTCTCTCTTTCTCTCAAACACACATAGAAGAGGGGAAGAAAACTAATTTACCTCTTTGCTCTGCTGCAAGTCCTTCCCTGCCGTTCACTGTGATGAGAGAGAGACCGCAGTGTGGGTTTTTTCTCGCTTTCCCTTGGCCCTCAGCAACATTCAGCAGAGTCGGTTGAAGGCAAAGATAAATGCAGTTTTTTTGCAAGTCCAGGGTTATCTGTAAAGCCCAGCTGGGGAAGAACGGCTGAGATGGAAGTGGAGAAAAAGAGGAGAGGACAGAATCCACAAAGACAAAGAACATTTATTATTATTACTCATGGGCTTAATGATTCAGTCAGTTCATTTCCCCTATCTCCTAAATGCAACACTCGGCCCTGAGCTAGCCTTCAGCCATCATCAAGCCAGCTAAAGACTCTCTCTCTCCTCTCGCTGTCTCTCTCTCCCTCCCTTACTGCCAGTATCTCTCTGTCTATGTTTTCACTCCCAGCTTTGTCTGAATCATGAAACCAACAACCTAGCCCAACACAGAAGGCAGGAACAGAACAGGGGGGATGTGTGCCTGCATGCTTGTGTGTGTTGTGGGGCTGGTCAATGTGTTGACCCCAAGTTAACATGATGTCACCTCACATCAGTGTAGAAACATCTCATATCAACACCTGGGACAAGACAGGATGTCTGTGTCTACCTGTCTACCTGTCTGTCTGTCTGTATGTCTGCCTGAGTGTACACTAGGATAGAAAACCCAACCTATGTGTGTGTGTGTTTGCATATGTGTGCATGGGTGTGTGTGTGGGTGCACGCATGGATGTGTCTGACTGTGTTTGTGTGTCACTTCCTAGTGATGTCTTCCTTATGTTTTTGCATTACGTTTATATGAGCATAAAGTACACGGGAGAATGTGAGCAGTTAGCTGTCTGCTTAGTGGTGTGATCTTCACACATGTCTTGTTATTTTGGGAGAAAAAAATGGCATCTGTTTGAATGATGTCTCCATGTTGCTGTGAAAATGGAAATTAAAGTCAGTGGGTGGGAAAGTGTTTCTTCTTGTGTATACACCTACCTATCTATCTATCTCTCAAACACATCTGGAACAGATACATGAAGAAACACTCACTCATCCACGTGAAATAACAAGTCTATCTCCGCCAAATGAAACACTCTCTTCACTCAACAGAATTCCTCTTGTAATCTCACTCACATGACTCGCTGTCTCACACTCTTCAACATGCAGGATACCACACACACATGCACACACACATGCTCCCACTGCGTGTGTGTTGATGCAGGTTAAGCGTGGTGTGCAGGAGTATTCATGGGTCTCCAGGAAAGTCGGAGTCTGTGGTGTTTCCCGTTTCTGGTTTCAGGGCACCAAAAAAAAGAAAGAAAGAAAGAGAAAGAAAGAAAGGACATTCTGAAATGTGTGATTCCTTTGCCTGTTGCTACACACACACACACACACAGACACACACACACACACACACACACAAGCACACACACAGCCACGCTGTGCAGCTGACAGAGCCTCTCCTAGGTGTGTGAAGCTTCAGAGCTGTGAGGAGGGAGAAACATCCGCCTGGCTCCGGAGGGCTCTGATTTGTCCCCAGCGAGACGACTGCCTCCTGTAAATAACAACAGAAACACAATCATTTCCATGCCGCTGATTTGTTGAATATTCAGCGGTGTTTGTTTCCCTTATCACATCTGTGTCTTGTAGCTAATGTGAGATGAGGCCCTGGAGAGGGGGATCAGAGCGGGGGGAGAGCGAGCGAGGGAGGGAGGGATCAGAGAGGGGGAGAGAGAGGGAGGGAGGGATCAAAGAGAGGGAGAGACAAAAACAAGAGCACCAGGGATTGCCTTTCTCCAACTGATATACAGCTTTCACTGGGAGTCATGGAGATTGGGGGAGGAATAGAGGATGAAGAGACGAGAGAGATGGGGAGTGAGAAAGGGAAGAGTGGGTATAAACAGGTAAGAGAGCAGAAAAGAGAGAGAGAGAAAGGGTACAGTGGATAAAATAACAAGCGGGAATGGGCAGGGCGAGAGAGAGTGTAAGAAATAAAGAAAATAGGTATTTCTTGAGATCACTCAGTGCCATATGAAATATGATTTTCTTTGAATGTCAAGCTGAAATTGTTCTGTGCGGGAGGGAGAGTGAAACAGCTCTGCAAAATGTTTAATCGTCCAGTCCTCTACAGGATCATACAGCTGGGAGATGGGAGGTGAGAGACAGAAAGAGAAGAGAGCGAGAGAGAGAGCGGGAGGGAGGGAGGGAGGGAGTGGAGGGAGGGGAGGGGCGAGAGGAGAGAGATGAGAGCGATCGAGCTCGTCTAGAGATATCTATCTCTCTCTCTCGATCTCTCTAGCTCTCCTCTACACTATCCCTCTCCCTCTACTCTCTCTCTCTCTCTCTCTCTCTCTCTCTCTCTCACTGTGTACTTGTCCCCTCTGCTTTACACCCTCTTCTGTTTTGTTCTCCCTCTCTGAGGCTGTTCTCCTGTGCAGGTAGACAGACACAGGGCTGGCCCCACTTCCTCTGGTTCTGGCCTCGGGCCCTCAATGGGGGGCTGGTAATGACAAGCCACTCAGGTCCTGCAGAGATAACAGATGACACTGGAGGCCTGTGGATCCACAGAGCCACACAGAGGAGAATGGTCATCCCAAAACACACAGTTTACAGACCTCCCAGACCTCAACCTTCTCTTGCTGGGAGGACTCCCGAGGAAGTGGGGAACACACACACACATATGGATACACATGCACACATAATTATGTGTGTGTGTGTGTGTGTGTGTGTGTGTGTGTGTGTGTGTGTGTGTGTGGTGTGTGTGTGTGTGTGTGTGTGTGTGTGTGTGTGTGTGTGTGTGTGTGTGTGTGTGTGTGTGTGTGTAATAGAGGCGGAGTGTCTACCCAAACCTGAGGCATTATTACTGAAAATGCTTAATGTTTATGGAACAAAAATACCATACTATTTCAACTGCAACTGCTAAACCATTGACTCAGACAGTTTTAAAACATTCTCCCTTCCTTTGTAATTTCATAAAGTTCCGTTTCTTACATCCAGTCAGTTTTCCTAGAATCTTGTGTTCATTAGTATGAGATGTTTAGGTATGACATGGGGGGGGGATATGGATGGTTAGATAGAACATATTATCTTCAGAAAGCAGGGAAATAATAAGAATAGAAAAAGCTATGGTCTTACTGAGTTAATTGAGTCTGCCTGATACTGTAGTTAATAAGGAAACAGTCAGAGGTAGATAGTAAGACTATTAACAGGAATGGCTTACTGTAATTAACGCTGTGTAAAGACTCTGTGAGGCTCAATACAGAAGTCACACAAGGCCTGGTTCATTGTCTCAGAGAGAGTGAGAGAGAGAGTGAGACCTAAAAAGAGCAGGAGAGAAAAAGGTAGGGAGGGGTAGAGTTAGAGGGAAGAGGGAGAAAGAAGGGAAAGAGCAAAAAGAAGAGATGAGAAAGAAATGTTCTTGTTTAATTTTCTTTGTAATTTCCTAGGGATTCATTATTTGTATATATTTATTAAGTATGTTCTTGTCATGCCAATCAAGTATTTAAATAGAGTGCAGGAGTATTTTGGGAGAAAGAGAGAAATGAAGAAAGAGAGAGAGAGAGAGTGTGAATGGCAGACGGTGACCATGGTGAAATTCATACTGACCTTCCAGTAAAGCTAGGGACCGAATAAAACCATCTTTTGTGCTGCTAGTGCTTAGGGAAGTGGTTAAGTGTTAGTCAGACATGGAGACATGTCCAGGCATCAAGTAGAGTTGCTCTAATCTTCACGTTAATTCAGCTAATCCTGATGTAAATGTATTTAATTCCTATAGGACATTACACAAATTCTCCAGTTAATGGCTCTAATTCTGCGCTATATTTGCTCAGCAAATATTACGACAGAGATAGTTTAGGAGAATCAATGGCTGGCTGGCCAAGTTCTACATCGTCCAGACACAGGAGCATTCCAAACAGTACGGCATAATTTGTGTACCAAGGACCTTAAGTCTCAGACACCTCTCCCCTTGCTCTCTCTTTCTCTCTCACCAGCATCAGATCGTCAGACCTGTCTGATCCTCCTCGCTGCCCAACTGAGCTGGAAAACCACCAGCAAGCATTCAAAAGTAAACAGTCAGAAAACAGCCAGGCAAACAGCCAGGCAGCAGAGAAAACAAATGGCCCCTCCTGGGAGCTGTGTGACGTCTCCCTGCTGCCGCGTCCGCTGCAGTTATCTGGAGACGGCGTCGTGTGTAGCCGCCCTCCCCCTGGGGACATCCTGTGTGTTCATTCACAGACTCTGCAGGAACTCTCACTTATCACACAAGCACTAGCGGAACACTCAAAAGGTCAAGCACAACAAGTTTGCTTGCATGTAGAAGACATGCTAACATTACCTCAGGCAGAGAGAGAGAGAGATAGAGAGGAGAGAGGAGAGAGAGAGAGAGAGAGAGAGAGAGAGAGAGAGAGAGAGATAAGCATTCATTTTCACCACGGACCTCTTTGTTTATGAGCTAAATGTCCTTGTCCTCCTCACAGGACCCCACTACCTCAGGGCCAAGCCGTGTCTCCTCTCTCAGCTTGTTCATTCCCTCTTAGAGGAGGCCATGTTGGACACCCTGTGATGTTAATCAGGACTTTAACATACTGTACAGATGCAACAATGCTGGTGAATGTGTCTGTAATCTCTTTCTTGCTTTCTTTCAAATGTTTCCTTTCTTTGAAAGTGTATGCCTCTTTCTCATGGTCTCTCGCTCTAACACACACACACCTCTAACGATTCGACAGAATACATTTCTGTGGCCTTGGCTATGTTGTTGTGGCATTATTCAACAGCTAAAGGCAGCAAGCACTGTTGACACTGTGCTACAAGGATGGTCCTCTACATACAAACACATTCTTCACATTACTGTATCTCTGAACTTTACTCTCTTCATTCCGAGAATTGTAATATAATATTGATCAATATACATAGAAACAGAGTGTTATTGGATGAGGTAACCAACATTTTTCCATTCAGAATACAAGTCCTTTCTTTTCATATGATTGAAAGGCTCATGACAAATGTACACTTGAGACAGGAGAAAAAAAACATAGCGAAAAAGACCTTTGACTAGATAGTTGTAAATCGAGTGTGTGCTTGTGCATGCCTGCAAAGAGAGCAAAAAAATCCACAAGTTGGAATTACTCACTGTCAAGTTGTCAAGACTACTATTCGGTGAGTAGCAGGCATTTCCAATGGATGAATCAGGTGGTGGGAGACAGTGTCAAGACAGCGTTGGACAGCCTTTCCTCTGGGCTGGGTTAAACACACTCATTACCACAGATGTTAGCCCTCCCGCTGCCTTCATCACTGGTTCAGAGCGCAGTTTAACCTTGCTAAAGTATCAGCTGAATGAGGCTGTAGACGATAATTGAACGGTCATTAACGATAGAGAGGCTGTGTTAATAGGTATTAAATGTTCATCAGGAATAGCCTGAGTGGGAGATGATGATTAGGATGATTATTATGGGGTATTTGCCAAAGGCTTCTTCTCCAGAGACAAACACTAGGTGTACAGGGAATACAGAGGAGCTGAACTACTGCCTACATGTAAAGAGTTTTGCTGTAATTATTTTCTAGGAGGATGTGGAATTGAAATGCTGATTAAATGAGTCGTTTGAATGACATTTAATTGCATAATGAGAGTGACAGAACTTTTTTTCTCAAGGACATGGTTTTATTTCACACAGTTTACAGTTTAGTGTGTCTGCAATCAACATTAGCTAATGACCAAGGAGTAGGTGGCTTGAAATGACCCCCGTATTTGTGCATGCCATTGTGAACTGTGATCAGAAACCTACAAAGAATCCAACTCGAGAAGTTTGCTAACTGACAGTGATATATTCCTCACCAGCAGGTGGGAATATTGAGGCACAAGGTAGGATATTCTTTCCTCAGATTCACAAGCTCTCAGTATTCTGATGGGTGATGTTTTTAGTAGAGTGAGAGGTGAAGATGATTTGTAAAGACCCTGCTGTCCGTCTGTTCCCATAGTAACCACCTACTATGTGATGAGTCATATCGGGTGTGGTTCATTGGTTCCACTTTCAGTGTGTACTTACATCTGAATAAATATGAGGTTTGTATCTTACTTGAGCTTCTATGGCTACCTCCAATGCTCATCCTGTGAAATAGCTGTCTCTCTCCTTCTTCTACTCTACCTCCACACCTCCCCCCCTTTATGCCCTCCCTCCCTCTTTCTATCAACCCCATCCCCGTTAGTAGAACTTTGAGGTGGTAAATGTGGGTCTGTCCACTCTCTCTCTGTAACTAATTAGTGCTATCTATAAGACTGTAGCTCACCCAGCCTCACCTTGGGCACATGGAAGAGTCCAATTAAAGACTCTAATTCCTCTGGCCAGCATGTGTGTGTGTGTGTGTGTGTGTGTGTGTGTGTGTGTGTGGTGTGTGTGTGTGTGTGTGTGTGTGTGTGTGTGTGTGTGTGTGTGTGTGTGTGTGTGTGTGTGTGTGTGTGTGTGTGTGTGTGTGTGTGTGTGTGTGTGTGTGTAAGTCTGTGTAAGGGTGATAGGTATTTGAAAAGAGCAGTAAAGCAGCAGTCACGCTTTTCAGAAGAGCCTTGTCTTCCTCCAGGGGCTTGGTGATGGAGCTATGGACCAACCCATTAGCCGTGTTCTAAAACCTTTAATCCGGCTTGTGTGTTTGTATGAGAGTGAGAGACAGAGAGACAGAGAAAGAGACAGAGAGAGAGAGAGAGAGAGAGAGAGAGAGAGAGGGAGAGAGAGGGGGAGAGAGAGAGAGAGAGAGAGAGAGAGAGAGAGAGAGAGAGAGGAGAGAGAGAGAGAGAGAGAGAGAGAGAGAGGGGGGGGGTTATGAGGAGTTGTGTATGTACTGGGTTTGGTTGTTTTTCTCTCGTCTCCACGCTCTCTTTCTCTCTCTCCCCAACTCCCTTGTACTCCTCTGCCCCCTGTCCCCTCAGAGTCTCCCTGCTGTTAGGTGGAAATGACAGACTGTCATGGAGTTGAGCTGAAAGTAACACAAAGTGCAGAACATTGACAGCACTGCTGCATGGCCCAAGGCTTCAGCAGTCCACTAGATCCAGTCCAACAGTCCAACAATCTGCAGAGAAAAGAGTCAGCCTCTGTATGTTCCCTGGAGTGTGAGGATAGGGGTGTGGTTTGGGGAGGAGGTTGTGATGATGATGATGATGAGGCGATTGCTCCGTATCAGTATCATCAAATGATTTACATATTTACATACATATATGCTAAACAGAAATGTGTGCGTTTAACAAAAATGTGTCTCTTTCAGCCCTTGAACAAATACACAGCATGTGGGCATTATTTTAATCGTCGGCCATGTGAGTACCTGTTTTCTACAGCTAGGATCTTATGGTGTGTGTGTGTGGGGGGGGGGCTGTGTGTGTGTGCATATCATTACTACATTGCTATGATGGCTCTTTCTGCCTCCCTTTTTCTCTTTTCACGCTATTTACCTCTTGCTGTCTCTCTCTCCCTCTCTCTCGCTTTCCCTCCCCTTACCATGTCAGAGAAAAAAGGGTGCTGTAATTGTGGATATCAGGCTTTTGTGTGACAGAACTACCAACGACTACACAAACAAAGTTTCACTAGTTGTGTGCCCCTGCAAGTCAGAGGGTGTCTATGTTGCTGCACAGTCTGGTGTGTATGCTGTTGTAGTCTTCTGTACCTGTTCTCCTTTCATTAATAACTCCTTTCATTAATAACTCTTTCCCTGGAGTCTGGTAGGCCTAATGGAGCTATTGACAAATTGCATTGTTCATTTGTCCATTCACATGTTCATTAATTTAGCTAATTATTTTTAGCTCAGTTTATAGTCGTGTGTATGCAACACATGACTGGGAGAGAGTTAGAGATGAGAGAGAAATCATTCAATATGGGATCTGTTGAAGAGATGGGGTCTGACTGCACAGTGGCTGAAGGCTATCTAGCCAATATCTCTTCACTTCAATAACTGTACCTATCCAATTGTATTATTCTTGTACTCTTTCTTCACTGCTCTCTTTTCAAAGCGATTTGATGACAGATACCAGGAGCGTGACAAAACACATGCATGGAGGGAAGAGGGAAGGATGAAAAGACACGATGGGAAGAAGATTGGAGTAGGACAATGATGTTTGTGGGGTGAGAGGAGAAAAAGATTTGTGAGATCTAAAGATATGGAGAGAGGGGGGGAAAGGGGGATAGGCTGTGATGATAGAATAAGTTACAATGCCTATAAAAAGTATTCACCCCCCTTGGATGTTTCACCCTTTTGTTGCTCTTATACATGAAATCATGGTCAATATCATACAAGAATTTGCCCCCAAAAAACTGACAATTAATTAAAAATATATAAGGTGAAGTACATGATTTAGTAAACTCACCTCTGACTGCAATCACAGCACTGAGTCTGTGTGGATGTGTCTCAATCAGGCTGGCACATTTGAACAGCTCAAGCTCTGTCAGGTTGCTCGGGGATCGGGCGTGAACAAATTCTCAATTGGACTGAGATCTGGGCTTTGACTTGGCCACTCCAGAACATTCACCTTGTTGTCTTTGAACCATTTCTGTGTAGCTTTTGCTGTATGCTTGGGGGTCGTTGCTGTATGCTTGGGGTTGTTGCTGTATGCTTGGGGTTGTTGCTGTATGCTTGGGGGTCGTTGCTGTATGCTTGGGGTTGTTGCTGTATGCTTGGGGTTGTTGCTGTATGCTTGGGGTTGTTGCTGTATGCTTGGGGTTGTTGCTGTATGCTTGGGGTTGTTGCTGTATGCTTGGGGTTGTTGCTGTATGCTTGGGGTTGTTGCTGTATGCTTGGGGTTGTTGCTGTATGCTTGGGGTTGTTGCTGTATGCTTGGGGTTGTTGCTGTATGCTTGGGGTTGTTGCTGTATGCTTGGGGTTGTTGCTGTATGCTTGGGGTTGTTGCTGTATGCTTGGGGTTGTTGCTGTATGCTTGGGGTTGTTGCTGTATGCTTGGGGTTGTTGCTGTATGCTTGGGGGTCGTTGCTGTATGCTTGGGGGTCGTTGCTGTATGCTTGGGGTTGTTGCTGTATGCTTGGGGTTGTTGCTGTATGCTTGGGGTTGTTGCTGTATGCTTGGGGTTGTTGCTGTATGCTTGGGGTTGTTGCTGTATGCTTGGGGTTGTTGCTGTATGCTTGGGGTTGTTGCTGTATGCTTGGGGTTGTTGCTGTATGCTTGGGGTTGTTGCTGTATGCTTGGGGTTGTTGCTGTATGCTTGGGGTTGTTGCTGTATGCTTGGGGTTGTTGCTGTATGCTTGGGGTTGTTGCTGTATGCTTGGGGTTGTTGCTGTATGCTTGGGGTTGTTGCTGTATGCTTGGGGTTGTTGCTGTATGCTTGGGGTTGTTGTCTTGCTGGAAGATAAATCTCCTCCCAAGTCGTAGTTCTCTTGCAGACTGAGTCAGATTATCCTCCAGGATTTGGTGATATTGTTCTGCATTCATGTTCCCCTCTACCTTTACAAGCCTTCCAGGGCCTGCTGCTGGGAAGCACCCCAGAGCATGATGCTGCCACAACCGTGTTTCATGGTGGAGATGGTGTGTTTGTGGTGGTGTGCAGTGTTTGGTGTCTAGCTTCTAGTCTGATGGCCAAAAAGCTAAATTTTTGTCTCATCAGACCAAAGAACCTTCTTCCAATTGACCTTGGAGTCTCCCACATGCCAATTTCAGGCGAGAATTCATATGACACTGCTGGCATCAACTAGCTGGACCTTTGTTGAATTAGGTCAGTCACTTAAAAGGGGGCAAACACTTATTTTATACTATATATATTTAATTAATTGACATTAGTTTGTAAAAATCACTTTGACATGAAAGATGCTTTTTTTGCAAATTCTTGTCAAAAAATCTCAATTATATGGACCATGATTTCATGTATAAAAGCAATAAAAGGCCAGAACATCCAAGGGGGGTGAATACTTTATATAGGCATTGTAATGAAAGGACGACATGCCGAGGGGATGAGTGGAAGAGAAGGACGAGAAAAATGGAGGTGGGGTTACGACATAGCTGTTGGCTTCTTGATGAAGGCTTGTGTCTGAGGTCTGACATATGACCACAAGTAGGGAGAGAGAGTCGCTACTGGAGCTAATTATCTCTCAACCAAGTGCTTAATCCCCATCTCAGTCATTAGTCTCTGAGACAAGCAATGCTGCTCAGAGTGGAGGTAATTAAGAGTGATCCCTGACTCACAGCAAAGGGTTCCACTCTTCTTAACTACTCTGTCAAAACAAACCCCTGACCTGACGACTGTGGTTACATAAATACATACATACACACACGCAGACATATGCAATGTTATTCATATGCCACACGCCAACACATACTCTCACACTCGTTCTCTCTCTTTCTGGTACACGCCCACAAACACATATATCCAGATCCGTTTCTCTCTCCCTCATAAACCAACACGCGCAGACAGCGTTTGCGTTCCAGTGACAGACGGAGTCTGCAGACCCATAATGCTGTCCTGAATATGTCATCTGATGATCATCCCTCTCTCCTCCCGTCACCGTCTTCCACGGTCGGAATCTCTGGTTTTCCTTCTTCTTGTGACTTCCTTATCTTCCCTGTTTCTCGTTGTTCTTGACGTTCTGTACCAGTCGTAATTGCAGGGATGTTAGGATGAGGTGTGCGCACGGTATCGTCCTCCCCCGACGGACTGAGAGGCAGTGTCTCAGTCAGGCTCGCAGACACCGGAGGAACTGCAGGATGATGCACTCCAGGTTTGCGGGCTGTTTTAAAGGCTGTTTTAGATCAACCTGCTCTGGTCTAATGATTACAGTATTAACATTGACCTCAGGCCTCAGGCAGGGCCTGCCAATTATCGCTTTGCCAGAGAAACACCAGTGAAGAAGTCCCAGCTTCACACAGACGTATCAGAGCGATGCTCGAAGAAAGGGAGCACATTCACGAGCGCACACGCGGTTCACGCCAAGCCAATTCTCCCAAATATGATCACACTACAAGGCATAAGGTTGTGCACTAACAGATGCACAACAACACACATGCCCTCAGCCACAAACAAACACACGGTGGTGGATGTGGTTTGGATATGAAGGTGTGTCCAGAGGGCAGTGTGTGCAGTGATGGAGTGTCCTCCCCAGAGGGCCTGGTCAGATGACTGTTAGCGTCTGCTATGTGAACTAGTGTTAGGCTGCAGGCCAGACCTCGCCAGGTCAGATATGTTTGTTGACATCATCAGATAGGTTCACTGCCATTGGCCAGGGCCATGTCTAAGGGCTCAAAGCCATGGTACACATGATGATTTATTCAACAAAAGTCTGTAGTATGGTTCTTTAGAGATTGATGATCCTCACAACATGTATGTAAATATGCCACACTTGGATTAGGTGAGAGGCCAGTTCTTCCACCCCTAATGAGCCTGCATGACTGAAACATGAGATGGTGTTTGATGTCTGACGGATCAACAGCTCATAGCTATAACAATGACTACTAAACAAAAGACACATTACTGGGGCAATTCAGAGATGACAGATGAGTAGAAAATAAGTGCTGAGAATCATAACAGGTTCTGTCCAACTTTTGAAGAAACATCAGTTTTATTTCAGTAAATTTCAGTCTCAGTCTTGATGTATTATTTTCCCATTAACATGACATTTGCAGAGCAATTGTTAAACAGAGCAATTTCTAATCAGGTCGACAATCAAATTAGTTTCATTAACACATTGAATTATATTTTTCTTCGAAATGTGCCTTTTTTGAATAAAGTACAGATGAGAAAGGAAACAATGATAAATCTAATGTTTTATTTCTTTGACTTAATTACCTCAGTAGCACAGCCTAACCTCAGGTAGGCTGTGGATTTAACAGGATTTAGGTGATAGAGGCCCACATAAACCAGACAAATAACACAGTTACACACACATATGAGAAACACACAAACACAGGCTATGCGCAAAGTTAAAAGGGGAAGGAAGACAAACCGCTGGATTTAGCAATTTAATTAGGCAATCACCCCACCCAAACCCCCTCCCCCCCACACACACACACACTTCCCCCCACAACCCCACCAACCCCCTTTCCCCTCTTTCGGAAATTCCCACAGTTCATTTACATACTATTTCCTTTTCTCTAATCACGTCTCCCCATTTCGATGTTGCCAGCTTCCTCACCATCAGGGAAATGGAGAGAGGCGCCAACGTGAATAAGTAAACACAACAAACTGGGATGGCGGAGGAGCCAGTCTCAGGAGGGGGCTGTTAAATGACTGGCTGAGTCGCAATCACAATGTTGCAGTTACCGTCAAATGCACCTGGCTGTGGGACTGTAGCTGCAGATGAGGGGGGCTGAGAACTGGCAGAACCTCTATACCTTCCCTGGCACGCATGTTCAAAATGGCAGAGAACAACAAATCAGGGAGTGGGCGTGTGGACAAAAGGTGAGGCTTTTTCAAAGGATGGCTAAAAATATGTATTTTCTAATTGCTAAAACTTGCTGTTTATGAGCTAGACACAGTCGAAGTTCTGGAGGTTATTTCATAAAAGTGTAGATGCTGTTGCTGCCACAAGGATACATTCAGAAAGACAGCTGTGTTGTTGATGTTTTTTAGTTATAAAGGTAAGATTCTGCAGCCGTACTTTGTTGAGAAGCATCTGCGCTTTTTAAGGATTGACAATGAATGGGTCAAGGCACCGTTCACAGAAGCAAAACTCAACAAAAATGTATACCAACAAAGCAGTCAGACATTGACCATGTCTCTCATTGATCAAATGTATATTTTACGTCTCTTTCTTTAAGAAGGACCACTGGCATAATTCCATTTTTGCATGTGATCATGTGAAACTCTAATCCTCAACAGCAGCTTTGATAATTCACCTATTTTCCATTCCCTCTTTCAATTATTCTCTTCTCTGCTTCTTTTCATGAGGACAATCTCTCAGGCTTGCAACTGCAAACCTCGTGTATTTCTCATTTCTTTTTTCCTTGAAGGTTATAATTTTCTCTCGTCTCATCAAAGCAGACCTTTCAGAGAAATCCACCGCTTCAATAGATCTATTGTGTTGGCCTGGCTAGGTGTTGAATTCTATTTCAGGATCACTTCTGATATTCATATTCATTAGCTTCTTAACATCTTTTGTGCTGATAAAAAACAGTATGGATGTCTCAGAAAGCCTCAGGTAGCCCATGATGGTAGTCTATGATAGGCTGCATACAGGACCCAGGATGGTAGTCTATGATAGGCTGCATACAGGACCCAGGATGGTAGTCTGTGATAGGCTGCATACAGGACCCAGGATGGTAGTCTATGATAGGCTGCATACAGGACCCAGGATGGTAGTCTATGATAGGCTGCATACAGGACCCAGGATGGTAGTCTGTGATAGGCTGCATACAGGACCCAGGATGGTAGTCTGTGATAGGCTGCATACAGGACCCAGGATGGTAGTCTATGATAGGCTGCATACAGGACCCAGGATGATGATAAGATTGGTCATCAGTGAAGGGGTGGGACCTTCTGTAGGGCCTGTTAACCAGCACTTCCTGGTCCTTAACATTACCAGTGCTAACACAGGAAGAGAAATGGAGGAAGACCAATTCTAATGACTCATGAACAGAGTGACATACACAATATCTGGCTACAAGAAGGCTTGTATGCACAGCTCTTGAAATGTTGTGACAAGGTGAAGTAGCAGCGCAGACCATAATACTGTGTATGCGAGCAAGCCAGGCTGCAATCAGACACAAGCCTGTTTTAAAGTGTAGCAACTAATCAATTCTGATTGTAATTGCTTATTAAATAATGGGTGCTTAAATGTTAATGTTCACTTGGCAGTGGGCACAGCGAGAATTGACGTGCCAATGGTGTTAATGTGCTGCCACATACCTTGGGTCTAGTCAAAAAGGCTGCTCTCTCTTCTTGCATCTCAAAACAATTCAATTGAGGCTCTGCTTTGATATTTTTCTTAAACGAACAACCAAATGAACCTCCCGTAGGTTGGCTTTACTGTTGGAGGTTTTTGTAAGGATGGTGGGAATGAGGAGTGATCAGCCCAACAAGGAAGTCGGAACACATCAAGAGGCCTCAGGCTTCTGTAGTTCAGGTTTCAGGAATTCCTTTGTGATGAAACACACCAACTAGAACTACAATTATCATCAACAGCCGTCACACCACCCATCGCATTCCCCTCAGGATTCTCAAATGAAACACACACACGGAAGGCGCAGGCCTATCTTTCATCTTGTGTCTTAGCAAGAAATATTCTCTTGAGGGCCAACTTTAACCACCGTTCTTTTATGCTCAGTGACACCCCCCCCCACCTCCCACCATCTCCCTCCTGACCTACCTTCCACTCTCCTCTCTTTATTCACCTGAACCCCCATCAATCCATCCATTTACTTTAACTTTGATTTTTCGCTTCATTAGTTTCTAGGACACCGTGTGGCACGTGGGAGAGGGGAAAAAAAGTTTGCCTCCTCTGAGAGATAAAATGTAATTTCACAGTCAACTTACTGTGATATATTATTCCACAACAATGGAGTCAGGGAAGACACAGTGGTACTGCTGCTCAGTAGGAGGACTGCAGAGGACTCCGGGGAGGGGGGCGGGCGGGCGGGCGGTGGGGGAAGGGGGTTGAAATTAGAGATGGAAAACGATCATACCCTGTATGCTCTGATGAAGGTCTTTTGAAGGAAAGCTCGGTGGTACACGTCTGACCTTGGCGTCCGTGAGTGTCCCCCAAGTGCCTTCATTCTTCTCTCAGAAACAAACGACAGAAACGAGTCCTAGTTCACCTCATTTCAACCCACTTACCTGACTCACCTCCCTCGCGTCTCCTCGCAGCGACACAGATGACCCAGAGGAAAGATTCCAAACATTGTTTATTCATTGTATAGAGCAGAATCTGTAGTGCCTGGAGTTCATCTCCAGAAGGACACACTGAATACTTTCAGTCTAACTGACAAGACCACACACACTCCTAGAGAAGCCGATCCACACAACCACTGTACATAAGTCTTATAGCAAAGAAAAAGGGACAAGAGAAACACTCACAAATGATTTCACATTTCTGTCATATTTTCCTCTTTGAAAGAGTCAGAGAGGCACCTTTGACGCCAAGTGCAGCTCAACGACCCACAGTGCAAAAAAAACAACCACACAGGCTAGTGTGTGTGTTTGTGCCAAACAGTCTCAGAGTTTGCTGTTCTTTTGGAACTGAGACACCAGCCCAAGGATCTGCTCCGACGCCGTGATCACCTTGCTCTGCAAGTACGCCGCGCTATTGGACGCCGTATCCGACAGGAAGTACCTGTAGTTCACCATGATGCCGCAGGAGTTGGCCACACCCCTGGGGCTGGTGTCAGCCTGCCAGTTAAGCCGCCACATGGTGGCGCCATTCTGCAGGTGGAAGTTAGCTACGGGGTTCAGGGCGTAGCTCCGCCTCTTCTCCCCGTACAGGTACCACGCACAGAGGCGCATCAGGACGGGCTCCAGAACTCGGACGAGGTGCTCCGAGCGGACCCACTCGCTGGTGCTGATCAGCTTCCGTAGGGCTTCCAGGGCCGGGCCTCCGGGTGGGGACTCTGTGGCTAACTCCACCTCCAGCCACTCGGACTCGGACAGCAGCTCGGAGCCACCACGGCCCTCCTTCCTGTGTTGGCTGAGGAGGCCCAGGAGCCACGTGGAGAAGCCCGGGACAGGAGACAGGCTGGAGAACTGGGCCATGTGGGTGAACTCACTCTAGTGGAAGAGGGAGGCGGAGATACAGAGGATGAAAAGAGAAGAGAGGGGGGAAAAGGGAGGTCAGGTTCAGATGTATACAAACACACAAACACACACAGCTGCATCACTGAGAATGCATGAATAACATTTGGTTTGATGTAGCAGATACACAAATGTTACTATTTTCCACATGAGAAAAGCACTTGAGCTCTGCAAAATGTCCGTTTACCCAGGTGTCCTTGCAGCCACTTCCTGTTGACAACAGTGAAACAGGAGGGGCGTGACCGGTGCCCTGCGGGGCGTGACCAGTGCCCTACGCCTCCCGATCCCACCAGAGAACGTGGCTCTGTGTTCCATTAAACACAGCAGCTACAGCACAACCAATAAACCAGAATCCCCTCACACACCTGACATGATGGAGATGAATGACCCCTTTCCTTCACCCCCCCCCCTACCCTACCCCTCCACATCTCCCTCCCTAATTCCACTGTCTCTCACTTTAAGTTGTCGAGTTCCACTCTCTCGACTTCACCGACTGTTCATCCTTCCTCTCACCTTCTCGTCTCACCCCCGTCGTCTCACCCTGTCCCCCTCCAGCGGTGAGCTGAGAAGAGGGTGTTGGCTCACAGGAAGCAGCGGCTGAGACCCGAATGTGTCAGACAACCCCGAGAGCACGCTTCCCAGCTCTCCTCAACTCTACTCTTTTTTCCTTCTTTTAAATCCTTTTGTTGTCTCTCTCTGCAGCTCTCTCCCTTCGCCTGTCGTCTTCCACACCCCTCTCCCTCCTTCTCCCTCCCTCCCTCAGTCCGCTGTACTTTCATCTCACGAGTCAGTGGATCTGAGGATGAGAGTGGCAGAAGGTCACTTCCCATTCATCAGTACAATTATGTGGTCCGGTCCTGGTCAGCAGACTGGGAACGGAGACAGGTTGGACGGGAGGGAACGAAGGAGATGAGAGAGGGAGAGACAGAGGGGGTAGAGATAGACAGAGAGAGTAAAAAGCTGATGGAGTATGATGGGCCAGAGCCAGAATACTACCCCAGAGAGTAATCCTGAAAGACAACTGGACCCTCCTCCCTTATCCTAAATCACAACTTGACCTTTTCTTTCCTGTCTTATCATTCATCCATCATTGTAGTGGTCCCTCAGTGGCCGAGCGCCTCCTCCCCTCACCTCTGTGTAGGGTATAACCCTGTGAAGACTGGTGAACGCCGCACACACTGGAGAAACTTTCTTAAAAACAACATTTAGACAGTCTCACACACACCTATAAATATGTCAGCTGAGCCTGTGTATATGAACGACAATAAAGATGCCAATAAAGAAATTTCCCCCCCGTCTCCCGGACTTATCATGCAGCGCCGAGCTCACAGATCCTTCTGTGAAAGAGGGACAACAACAAAGACCTGTTCAATCCATCTGGTTAAGTGTGCGTTGTTTTTCCATTCGCTGTTCCTTCAGATAACAGTTAGCTGGCGAGCCTGGACACAGAAAGCGCCTCTCTCCTCTAAACGTTATTGAGGGTAACAGCTGAGATTTCATTACTTCTCTCTCTCCTCTCTTTCTACTGATGTTTGTCTTCATATCTGCTTTGACTGCTGGGAACACAAACACACAGGCACGAATACCCACACACACACACCCACCCACACCCACCCCACCCACACCCACCCACCCACCCACACACACACACTGCAGACGGCAGGTGGTAAGAAACTGAGAGGAATGTGAGAAAGCATCTGGACTAAGAACAAAGAGACTCTTTGAGGTGGTAAACAGGCTAAGGGGTGTCTGTCCAAGCTTGTGTCCTCCAACACTCTCCTCCGTGTTACCTGCTCACTGGTCCACGTGGAAGAGCTGCCAGTGTTTTGGGGGGCTGAAAATCACCCCATCATCACGGCACCAGGTTAAAGTGTCAATGAAAGTCATTGCATCACTCTACGCGCGTGTCTGTATTAGCGCGTACGTGCGTGACCAAAAGGCAGAGAGATAACTCGAACTCGGGAACCAGGATTCAGGTAATAGTGGATGAAGTGACTGATGAGGCCTAGCTGGGGTAGCTCCGCCCCTGTGGCTCCACCCACCTGCAGCTCCCGCACCACCCTCTTGATGAGGTAGTTGCCCAGCTCCACCCCCTGCAGGCCGGCCTGGGAGGAGGAGATGGAGTAAAAGACGGCGGCGTTGACCTTGTTCACGTCCTCCTCCGAGTCCACTGTGGCGACCTCCCTCACAATGCTCTGTATGGGGGCGGAGACAAGAGGCACAGTCGCTATGGAGACCCGCTTATAGGGTACTCATCCAGGGGTCGGACCAAACAAGAGTCTTTTGTTAACGGTGCTACTGTGGCTATCGACCAACAGTAGCGTACTAGTGGCGGTCCATTCTGCTGTGCCAGTTGCTGCCTCACCTGTATGTTGTCGGAGATGTCCTCGGTGAGGGCCACGTGCAGCACCACCAGCGGCTCCCCGGGCATGGCAGCGTGGGTGAAGGCATAGCAGCGCCTGTACGGGCCCACGCGACGCTTGATGTCCGTCCAGTTCCTCACTGGGTGCACAGCCTCGTATCTGACAAACACGCACAGCTCGAGTGTCTAGTGTGAATCTGGGAGCGCGTTGTGCGTTTGTGCGTATACTGTGAATTTGTCTCTCGGTGTGTGTGTCTTGTCTAGTGTGAATCTGGGAGTGTGATCTTCTGTGTGTGTGTGTTTCTTACTGGCTGATCTTCTGCAGGATCTCACAAGGGGACTGCCAGGTGATCCTCTCCAGTCTGAGCAGACCTACAGAGAACCATTCAGACAGCAGGCTCTTCAGGGTGCTGCTCAGATCCTGTGGGTGTGCACAGGGGGGGGAGGGGACAGGGTTACACACACATACACACACACACAGCAAGTCATACACATTGTTATTCACATGTCTGAGGTGGCCAAAGTATTTTTATAGTTCCAGAGTGTAGGTGACACATGTCTAATCTCCGTTTAGCAGATAGATTCCGTAGGGTGAATGGCTGAAACATCTCACGCCACTGTGTTCTGAGAAGCCTTATCAGTTTCGCTCGAAGTTCTTACAAAGTCGCATCGCACTTCCTGATAGACAACACCCTTCATAACACCCTTCATAACTTCAGCCAAGTCTCCCTGTGCATCTGCCCTCACAACTAGTCTGGAGCTGCATGTGTACCTGCCTGGAGGTGTCTGTGTACTTACAGTGGGGGCTTGTTTGTGTTCCTGGTGCTTTTATTATGTCTTGTGTGATGCTGACACGGGCATAGGTAGGGAGGCTTTGGTATATGAAGACACTGAGTACTTTAATAAACAACCTGACATTTGAGGAGGCATCTCATAAATAAAAGCTTGCGCAAACATGCACATATGACTCATACACAGAGGATTCAATGTCAGCAGCGACCACAAAACATACTGTATATTTGAGATGAAAACAACCAAATTCATGCAAACAGTTTATATAGGCCACGTTTTCTGGAATTGCTCAGTAGTCTGTATATCTTGGGTAGAAAGCAACACATGCCTGTATCCTGTTGTCAGTCAATCACACACACCTCCAAAATAGCCCGTAGCCTCTCTGACTGGCTGTGAAGACTTCTTCCACACTTGGGTTGTATAAGCGCAATGAAGCTGGTGTGCCCTGGGATTTGGCACCCAACATTATTAATTATTTAGCGTTCTTTGTGAGTCAGGCACAGCAGTCAATGCTATGCCTGAGGGCCCCAAAACATTTCAGCACAGCAGCATCTCTCTATCCTTCTCTCTCCTCTCTCTCCCTCTCTCTCCCCTCTCTCTCCCCTCTCTCTCCCCCTCTCTGGCCCTGAATGCCTGCCTGTCAGCTCAGACTCCAGAAATCGCAAACTTAAAAGTCTGATAATAGAAACGAAATAAAGAAGGATAAGATGGGTAAGGAAAGGCACCCCAACGCATTTCAGAAGTTCCTGTTGCTGTGTGCTGACACATTAAAGTGTGGGATCAACCTTGTCGCTGTCCGATTGACTGACTGACCTACTGAGTGACTGGTCCGCCTCCCAATTTTAACGTCACACAAAAGGATGGCAAACCCCAGGGGTAAATCTGTATTTCATTGACCTTGCAACAACAGAGGAAGCTCACTGCAATGGGAGCACCAACCACAGCACTCTGCAGGGGCTGGGGAATAAAAGCAAAAACTTGAAATAAAACCATCATTCCTCTGAAAGACCCTGACAATCGCAAGCTAAGGCAGAAAAGAAAATATCCCAGATTCCAAATTCTTCAAAGAAAAATGAATTGACAGCCCTTTCTTCTGTCCCTCAGGATATAAAAGGGAAAAGCAAGTATACTATCGACAGGCAGATAAACAAAGGCCTCCGACACTGTATTCTTTATGCAGACAAATATCAAAATGAAATAGGATTCTTATGTAGCCTAATACTTCTACAATAACACCAGTCTTCAATGTCAAATGTATGTAACTTGGCAGCCAGTGATGACCCGTATTTACTGGAGCAACTCCTTAGTGTTGCAAGCCCACAGTTTGCCTTTGCCCCAGTATCTGACATGTGACAGGCTGGCAGTCTTCCTGGGCTCTGACTGAAGGCAAAAATAACCACAGGGCCTAGCTTACTGGATCCAACACTCTTATCGAAAGGAAGACCCTCACTTTAATTGAAGTCAGAGCTAAAGTACATAAATCCAAGTTATTTTCTCTGTCGCTCTGCTCTTGAGTGTTTACAGGGGAAACAGAACAGGAGCAGCTAGAGGTGAGAGAAGAGAAAGAAAGAGAAACAAAATCGATAGACTAACAGGCAGGTAACTAATCTACTGTGGAATTCCAAGTGACAGTCTTTAAAGAACCTTGGTAATTGCAGTCTTGAGATTTTCAAAACTTTCACTACTTAAAATGATGGGGGGGGGGAAATATCTATATTTCCCAACTTTTCTCGTTCTGTTTTGATTACTAACATAATTTGAAATGCTCCATTTTTTCCCTTCAAGACTCTATCATAAGCCACCAGGCCTCTATTTTCAAAAACCTTTTCCATTTCCAGTTTATTCCTATTTGGGACAGTGCTTGTGAGAACTGTGCAAATCAAAAGCATTGTGATTGTGCATCGCTCTACTCAATTTGGACACTGAACAATAAATATTCTCTTGAAACGCCTTCTTAATTTGTTCTGAATATTATGCTCACACGCTATGCTTTTTTCGTGTCCAAGAAAAATGGCTTCTAGCGGCAAAAGCAGACTATTCCATCTAACTCAAAGCAATATCAAATAATAAATGTCTTAACCAGGCCTATGGTATACAACAGAGACACAGGAGGAGGAACACGGAGCTACTGAGGCAGAGCAGAAACTGATCCATTTATCCCTCCGTGTCCAGAGTCATCTGACCAATAAAGAGGCAGAACAACGGGTAGGAGCGGGGGAAACAAGGCCAAGCTGAGCAAGCATGCCTTAATTGTTGATCGATTTGGTTCTCTAGATAAAGCAATAAGTTGGCTGTGAGCTTCGAGGATCTCTGTGGCCTATGGAATAGCCTTGAGGGGGGGATATATCACTATGAAGGATTGTTTCAAAAAGAGATAGGGACAGAGGGGTCTTGGAGAAAAAGAACCACTTGGCCTCTGTAGGAGATGGTCAGACTGTTTCTTGGCACTATGTTAACCTTAAGATCCTGCAGAAGATATTTTGCCTGTTTCGATAGAACTGACCAACCCAAATACTGAAAATACTT
Organism: Mallotus villosus; assembly: GCA_903064625.1. NCBI lineage: Eukaryota > Metazoa > Chordata > Actinopteri > Osmeriformes > Salangidae > Mallotus > Mallotus villosus. The sequence continues at coordinate 195,243 of CAEFZP010000475.1, read as the reverse complement.
CAAATATGAGGCACTATCCCTGTATGAGTTTTAGCCTCTAAATGTATACACCGTGACCCTGCACCTTAAGTGTTGTGAATATTGAACTTATACAATCTGTTTAAAAACATACAGGACAGGACCTCCGTTGTCAAAGGAAGGGCCAGGGAGTTAGGGTACCTACCATACGAACCCCCTCCTCCCCAAAGACCTCTGACACAATTGGAACACTGCAGGACATTTTCCCCAAGTGAAACGTAGACAGGATATCCATAACTAGGCATAGCTTAGTGATGAAGCCCAACCTTCTGATTCAGTACAAGCTGTTCAAGGCACTGGGGCAAAAGTCACCACCAGTGCTTTAACTGCACTATGGTGACACATGACACCCTGTGGGACCAGCATGCAGGTCTATGGTGGGGGAGTCTCTGTGGTCCCATTGGGGTATGCAGACCATGAACAGTACAATGTATACAAAGTTTCAGTTCTTGAACCATGCAGATTCTTGTCCTTTTAGGTTTTTTAGCAAAGAAAAAAATAAAACCAGAAATGAAAATGTATTAAATAAAATATTTAAAGCTTTAACTCCACTTTATACGAATATAATATTCGATGTCTGTTCACAATTTCCACATTTTTGCTGCATTTCTCAAACGCACAACGCTACATAATTGACCTTAGCAGGCCACCATAGAAACATGTAAATAAGTGATTTTACCCTGATATGTGAGCTTTCGCTTGCTTTCGATGATATTATTTCAATGACATCAGCACGGAGATCCACCAAAAACTTTACTCCCCCCTCGACTCTGCTTATGTGATTAAGCAACTGTTTGTAACGAGGCGTCAGGCTGTAACGTAACCTGTCCTCGACTTGAAGTATTGTTGCCAAGTCCCGTTGCTGAGTGTCGACAAGTTTTCCTGCTAGTTCTGAAGCACATTTGTGATCCACCCCAAACTGGTGTGATAACTTCACAATGAATTCGAGTCTCTGTTCTTTTTCGAGGATATTGTAGAAATGCATAAATTCCACACTGTTTGACTCAGGAGGAGGCGGGGACTTGTCCCTTGTCTCATATGTGGGTAACGGAGCGACAACCCTAGTAAGAAGCTCCTCCATTCCCGGCCTCATAGGTTTGGGAGCAAAGGTTGACCAACAACGTGTGCTATACAAATCTAAGGCTTCGAAACGTACTAAACCCGTTCTAAGTACACCTTGATGTCGCCAGCACCTCACTCCGCTGCGCAATGTGGAAACTAGGTGGTGAAATATCATCGCAGCGTCGGAGCTCTAGTTTTACAGCCAGAAATCCACCACCGGGGTACACAAGAGTATTTCCGGTACCTTAAAGAGACAGCACAGTTATTTGAATTAAGGCGGAAGAAACTGATCTGGCTGCCACAAGCTGATGAAGTTCGAGTCAGATTAATATAGTCACATTTTTTTATAGACCGTTATTGATTTCAGCCAATATTCCTTTTAGTTTTAGAGATTTACAGAGCCATTCTGTTCAACGGCTCTGGGAATGTAGCAAGGTAATGCACCGACGACTAATTAGGCCACACCCACGCACCTGACATTTTTCTACAGCCTGAGCGCCGGTCATTTACTATTCCCGCGCTATCTCGATCAGTAGGCTACGCTTAGATTTTAAATGTGAGTACGCACACTGTGCTTAATAATTATATACAACGAAGGTTTAATTCAGCAGGCATTAAAAATATTGGTCGGCTTTAGATATATAGCGATTTTATCCAGTAGCCTCCTGTCGTTAAGTCATCTCACATTTAAAATATTATAAATTAAGCTGTCGGCGGCCCCTAGTACTACCGCCGGTGGAAAGGCTGGTAAGCAAGCACTGCAGTTAGCATTTTGTAGAGAGTCTAGCTAACTTTACAGTTACAGAACCATGTGGGGTTTACTAATGGTTACTTCTAGTAGGAAGGTATGAAAGGTAAGGTTTCTAGCTAGCTTTCACTTTGTATTAAAAGGTACAGTGTGTTTTAATGTTGCAGTGCTTAAATATGACTAAAGCGAAGCGGGGCCAGAAGGCCAAAGCTAAAAAGCCCAGACAGAGCCCGCCGGCGAGTGAGAACGAAGATGGCTCCAGCGATGCATCCAAAAGGTGAATCTAGGATGTAAAGCTATGAAAAGATTGCATACGTAGATACTGTTTCGAATTTACAGGTGTGATTCAAAGCAGTGTTATATGTGATTGAAAGTATGGTAGGTAGATACTAGGTCCTGCAGTTAACCACCCTCCTAGCATCATGATGATCTAAATTGCGTACTTCTGTGGCTAGCGTAGAGCTGTTTGTCGAATTTTCCACCCTGTTATATTGCAAATACTTGCACATGGCTGAACACACCATTGCCCTAGCGTGCAGGCTCTCCTCTCATGTTGTCACGAAGGAAATTGAGACAAATTAAGCCTCCAAACAAAACAAGCCGCACAGACGGTCGTAAATCTCCCTCCCAGCTCACAGCAAAAGCTCCAGAAAGTGAGTGGGCGCCGTGCATTCATTAACGCGAGTACCACAGGATTTGATGGGGGTAGCGTACTCTATCTTTATCTGAAGAAATTGATTTACATTGATATCTGTTGCATTATATGAGAAGACAAATTATGCTCCAGTCATCCGTCATTGACGTGTGTAATTAATAGGAGGAGGAAGAAAAATGGACGGCTTGTTTGTGTGAGTGGCAGCGAGCCTTGATTCACTCGCCAAAACTGACTGGGATTGGGTTAGGCCTCCTCATGGAGCTTAGTCATGGCCTGAAGTATTACTTTGATCCTACTAGAACTAGATCCTACTGAATAAGACAGTGACACATTCGTTTTGAGGGTCCCAACATTGATGGTTTTAACTATCAACTACCTCTTCAATCCACAACAGAGACGTCACTAGTTATATTCTGTTGACAGTAAACTGCAAATAAAACATTCAGACTTACTTACTTAAAATAGTAACTAAACTATTCTTTACTTCCTCCCGTCCTCTCTTATGGTATGGTGAGTAGCAGTAAGCACAGGAAAGAGAAGCTCAAGTTAAATAGAATTACAAAAACTGCCAGGTTTGTCAACCCATTTCAAAGTTACATATCACATACTACACAAGCTAAAATGTGTTATGGAAGCCTTCTGAAGTACTTGAACCAAGCATATGTAGGTCTTCTCACCATTTCACAATGGTCAGACTAACAAGGAGCTTCTGGCCAATCAAATCTATGCTGTTACCAATCCTGACGTGATTATCTACTTGGATCAAATGACATTACTTCAATTTACAATTTTAAGTGGCAAATCGTTTTTTGTCAATGCTTTCAAGTGTGTGTTTTGGCTTGAGGGATGATTTAATTAATTGTATTTATGTCCTCAAAGGGCAATTGATGATGGAATGTCAGCATTGTCTGGCTTCCTCACTTATACATTTTTCTATCTCCGTCAGGTCAACACAAAGAGTGTTAACTTTGATGCTAACTGCAGGTGTGTAACACTGCTCAATTGCTTTAGGACAGTGTCTGAAAAGAAGGCCAGGTAATGGTGAATGATGGCGCTACTCATCACTCACATTCAGGTTTCTTTTGCACTTCATTGACTTGATGAACATAAAAAAACTGTCCAATTGGCATCTTGCTGCTGCCATTGGAAATTAGTTTTAATCCGTTTACGTTTCTAATAGATTCAATTCATTTCTGTCTCTCTCGCTCTTACTTGCTCTTTCGCTTCTTCTGAGGTGATGTAAATTAATTTTGGTGATTTGGATGTCCAGGAGGCTGGACATAAGCCATTCCCATCTCTCAGGCAGCGTTAAGCTGTCTCTCAGGAAATTAATTTCTTGCTGTATTGAAGAAATATATCTGTGGCTTGTCAGAAACGCAATAAATGAGACTGGGTGTTGGGGTCTTGCACTTGCCTCAGGCCTCAAACAGGATCTGATTGAATCATGAGAAGTGACTCTGGCTGTCACTCCTGGGTGATTCCGATTCCAAGTACACTTCAGGTGAATGGACAGTTGACAAAGACTTTCAAAGTTATTTTGTTTGTCTCAGTTTTATTCCTTGATTTGATTTAGACAAATCAACCTTCCTGTACTGGAAATGAGTACAGTCTGCAGTGCTGAAGGGTGTTTTTCTGTCCCCCCTCACACAGTGGTACCCTTCTAACTCTCACAATTACTGAGAACACGTTAACATTACCTTTTTATTCATTTAGCAGAGGCTCTCATTCCAAGCAAAGTACAAATAGTGCATTTAGAAAGATCAAGAGTCAGAAGTGCATGGTACTACGATGGTTAAAGTCACGTAGCCATGTTGAAAATAAACCACATCTCAGAAACCAGGTACTCCCAACCCAAAACACACATGCACTAGGATTTAATTACAGCCTCTTGACAGCCGTGAAAATGTTCCATCAATTCCAATCAATATCCTTCTGTTCCGACGATACATGGGCGTGGACACTCGATGGAAGTAGCCCACTGCATGGGCTCCAGTCTGCATGGGCTCCAGTCTGCACGGGCTCCAGTCTGCACGGGCTCCAGTCTGCACGGGCTCCAGTCTGCCCAGCTGTGTTCTGTTTAGCACGTGTGAAGGGAAGCAGAAGTGTAATTTATTAGCAGTGGTTGCTCTAATTAGTTATTAATTTGGTCCATTTCTCTTTGCCGAGCTACACTGCAGGGACACTCAAGCTCAGTCCTGTAATTATTTTTTATTTCTAATCATTGTAATTATCCCATTATCGTTTGGCTGTTTTTCAATAATGTTGTTTAATCACTGTAATTGTTATTTTGTGCGGTCACTGCATCATCAGTGTGCACATTTAGGCTCCTTTTTACCTTGGAAGGCCTACATTTCGTCTACATTTTGCTCTGGATAAGAGCGTCGGCTAAATGACTAAATGTACATTTGCTCCAATGGTAGCCAGTTCATGCTGTGTTGTGGGAATTCTGCAGCTCTATTACAATCGGCATCAATAGCTATTGACAAGTCTCAAACTTGGTTATTGTGTCCATCCTTCCTTTTCTCGTTCCCTTCTCTCTCTTCCTCTCTCTCTCTATCCCTCTCTCCAGGTTCCACATGGCTGTGAAGCAGGAGGATGAAGACTTTGCTCCCCAGCAGACGGGGAGGAAGAGGAAGAGGCATGACGTGCCCTCTGCCTCTGCCATGTGAGGGCTAACGACCGTATAGGGACATGCCGAGTCCAGGTTCGTTTGATTTGTTTTAATGAGTATTCTCTGTTCCTTGGGTCATTTATAGGGTTCAGAAAAAGACGACATTAAAAACGGAGGGTGGTGAGGTAAGCTCGGGGACACCAAGGAAGAGAGTCAAGAAGGAGGCTGAAGAGAAGGTGAACACCCTCCCCTTTCTCATGGGACCAGTGATAAACACAGCAGAATGCATGCTTGTCACCTATGGCTACAACCCACTAAACTAAGTTAGCTGAAAGCTAATCGTATCTACTGTAACAAAATGATCAGACACAAATGTTCTTTTTCATAAATCATCCAACCCAGTAAAATTCTACATAATGACGACAACCAATGTGTATTAAAGTTAGAGACCAAATTTGGCTCATCTTGCCAATCCACCATACTGCATTCAATTAGTCAAAGCTGGTCTCATCGTGTCCAAGTCATTTACTCTGTAGAAGTGTGTCTTCTGGGGTCTGTACTGAGGGTGCCTGTTGATGTTGTTCTTCATAGAAGATTGAGGAGGAAGAAGAGGGGCCCACTGTCTCTACCAAGCGGAAGAAGACCAAGAAAGAGATTGAGGTGAAGGAAGAGGGGAACACCAACTCTACCAAGCAGAAGAGGACCAAGAAAGAGATTGAGGTGAAGGAAGAGGGGAACACCGTCTCTACCAAGCAGAGGAGGACCAAGAAAGAGATTGAGGTGAAGGAAGAGGGGAACACCAACTCTACCAAGCCGAAGAGGACCAAGCAAGACATTGAAGAGGCACGAGCTCTGAAGATAAAGAAGAAGGAGGAAGAGGAGCAGCAACGTTGGCGATGGTGAGGGACATCACCGCCTGGGGCATTTTACAAGCAAGGATCACATGTTACTTCAACTTGGACGTGCTATTCTGACAGTTAGCTGGCCTCTGTCGGTCTAGTCTTGTATCAATGACGGCAGCATGTTAAATACTTGCTTTAGGTAGTATATGATTGAATTGAAAGCTGTCTTGTGTTTCCCTCTTGCTCTCAGGTGGGAGGAGGAGAAATATGAGGAGGGGGTAAAGTGGAAGGTTCTAGAACATAAAGGACCGTGGTTCCCTCCGGAGTACCAGCCCCTGCCTAAGGATGTTTGTTTTTACTACGACGGTAGGGAGCCAGTCTCTCCTGCAGGTCTCTCCTGCAGATCTCTCTTCACGGTCTCTCTTCCAGGTCTCTAAGGGGGGAAACCAGCAGTCTGATCTGAGGCCTTGATCAGGGTGTGTGGCCTGCATGAAAGTAGTCTCAGCAGGACTTCTGATCCTGGATCAGCCTTCCCACTCTGAGGTGCTTAGTGACAGCTGATCTGTCATTCCTGTCTGCTCTCAGAGAGATGGGGAGACAGGAAGACAAACCACTAGGCCCTGTCCAGGCTTACCAGGATCACACCAGCTCTGTGAACACAGAGAAGCAGATTGATCCTGGTACAGAGCAATGGATGAGCTATGAAACTGCTCCCGACTTGTCAGTTTTAGAGGGGGTCCAAGAGAAGCGGTTCTATAGGACACTCTAGAGACTCCTTCCTTTCACCATGACGAACAACAACAAAGTTGTTTTATTGACTGATGTGTGTGTGTGTGTGTGTGGGGTGTGTGGTGGTGGGGTGTGTGTGCACAGAGAGAGTTCCAGGGACCAGCTTCTTTACTTGGGGCTGTAAAGTGAAGGGGAGCTGTTGGCTTGCTGGATCAAAGCATGGTTATTGAAGACCATTTGACATATATTCCCCCTACTGAACGTGTGTGCACGCTCGCACTGCAGAGACCTGTTATGTACATCGGTTGACACCTCAAACTGTTGCTCTGGTTCTGTGTGTGTGTCTAGGAGAGGGTGATTGATGGGCTTCTCTCTCTCTCCGTCTTATTTCAGGTCAGGAGGTGAAGCTGAGCCCTGCGGCCGAGGAGGTGGCTCTGTTCTTCGCCCAGATGCTGGACCACGAGTACACCACTAAAGAGGTGTTCCGGAACAACTTCTTCAAGGACTGGAGAAAGGTACGGGTCAGGAGAGAGGGATGGAGGGGAGACCTATACACTGAGCATCCTGACCTGAGTCTGAAATAGAATCTGCCTTTCATCTGAGGTGGGCTTGGTGGAGCCCACACACGAAGCCGTGGAGAAGAGCCATGAAGTCGCCCCAGCCAATGTCCCCGGCAAACTGTTTCAAGTTCCCTTTGATTGGAACGAAAGGGAAATCAAACGGCGTTTCCTCCCAGGTGTGAGGGTGTGAAACGGGCTGAGTGGAGAGCTGGGATGCGTGCGAGGTGGCGGCACAGCGTTCGGTGCACACCCCACCCTAACCAAGCCTGAAGCCATATCATGCAGAATTAATTTTGTGCTGCTTAGTGCTCAATGCTGTTGAAAATACGATTTGTGTAAAGGCATTGATATGCTAATCCAGACAACCGTCTCCCTGCATTTGAACAAATCCAATTAAACTGTTTTATTACAACAGGAAGAACCTCTCCTCGCTTCACTGCCCCCCAGTCTCCGCCCACCCTCTCCCTGTCAATCATGGTTAGAGACTTGATTCAGCGTCCTCCAAGTGGCCCTATCTGCTGTGACGGAGGTGTGGGGGGGTATGTCACACACTGTGGCTGCACGCTAAACTGGCCTCCTAGCCCTCGAGACTCTAGAACTCTAGACAACTGGTCTTCTTTACCTCTGGCAACCTAGCCCCACACATACTGGACCACCTAGCCCTCTAGACCACACTGGTTCCCTAGGCCACTGGCCTCTTAGCCCCTGGACCACCTAGCCCCTTACACCACTGGGCCCTAGACCATGGACAACATTGTTCCCTAGACTAGATTCCCTAGATTTTCTCTCTCCCTTTGTACCACCTTTATAAACACCATATAAATTGGGCTTTTAATGTGCCTTCCTTCACCTCTTTCTACTCTTTCTCTCCTCTAGGTTAAGTGCTGCCCCAGTGCCCAATTGCACCATGTCTCAGTGACAAATATATTCCCTTGGCGAGAGAGAATATTTGATGGATGGGGTGTAAGCAGGGAGACAAACACACAAGGATGAGCAGGGAGTCGGGGACAGGAGAGTGAGTGTAATTGGTAGGTTCGGTCGTTGCCTGGCTCGCAGGTCCTGCAGAGGTGGCCTTCTCACCACTATGGGGCAGCACATGAGAAGAGGCAGCAGCACATTAGAAGGGAGGCTGCACGGTTGTGACATTTCGCCTGGGAGACAATTAAATTAAATGGAATGAAAGAAGTGCGTTGTTTGCTTGGCACCCACAGATTGACCTTTCAATGGAATGATCTAGAGCAATCGCACTAGTTGAGGTGGTTTGGAGAAGTATACGGCTCCATTATGGACTGATCTGTGATCCGTTGGTTAATGAGTAGGGGTCGTTCTGTTTGTGTATGTGTCCCATTGCCTCCTACATGTTCACTAAAGTGTGCCACGTCTGGAATCACCATCTTCAGGAAATGACCCACGAGGAGCGTGTGCTGATCCAGGACCTGAATAAGTGTGACTTCGGGGAACTCCACAGCATGCATAAGCAAAAGGTGGAGGCCAGGAAGAGCATTACCAAGGAGGAGAAACTGGTGAGCTCAACCATCTGTCCCAGCTGAACACAGTCCAGCCTTTTCAACACGTAGATCTCACCCAGGACCTTCTCCAGGGGCCTGCTTCGGACCAGGCTAGGCAGCACTCCATTCCATTCAGCTGTTTGTACTACTGTCGTGCCCATTTGCAGCGACTGCTAGTGCAGTGCCCGTTATCACCCCATCCATAGCTCCCTTGCTTGGTGCGTCGCAAAATGGTGACGTGATTATATTCATTATACACCTGCCAATTTTCAACTTCATAGGGTGCCCAGTTCTCAAGATGCAGTAATCAAATTGAAACACACATACACTCTTGAGATACCTTTTTTAAGTTTAAAAGTATTGATTCAATTTGGTAACAACCGAGAAGCTCACACCTGTCAGATCACAGAACTGAAGAAGGAAGCTCGTTTCCCCCCTCATCTCCCCCCTAACCTGATCTGTGGTGTTCTCCACCTCCCCAGGTGATCAAAGAAGCCAACCAGAAGATCGTGGAGGAGTACGGCTTCTGCCTGCTCGACAACCACCGAGAGCGCATCGGCAACTTCAAGATTGAGCCCCCGAGCCTCTTCAGGGGGCGTGGGGAGCACCCCAAGCAGGGCCAGCTTAAGAAGAGGATCGGGCCCGAAGACATCATCATCAACTGCAGCAAGTGAGACTGCAGGCACCTGGGGCAAGCTGTGTGTCACACTGGCTTTAGAATGCCACCGGGTGCATGGTTGGTCAGACTATATTAAGGAGTACGTGGTGTTCCTTGTGTCCAGGCAACAACATTTTGAACGTTCCTGACAATGGGACACCGGCGTTTGTTATTGACAGATAATTCATAAAGGGGAGGGACTTTTACTGGTATTTCTTACTACATAGACAGGCTAACCTTTAATGAAATACCCATTTTTAATGAAATACAAATGCACTCCTGTGTTATCTTTCTGCCTCTTAAACGTTCTCTTTATCTCTCTTTGGTCTCTAATCTCCCTCTGTAACGGTCACACTCAGAGGATCTCGCATCCCAGAGCCCCCAAAAGGTCACCACTGGAAGGAGGTTCGCCATGACAACAGTGTGACGTGGCTGGCCAGCTGGACAGAGAACATTCAGGGCTCCGTTAAATACATCATGCTCAACGCCAACTCCAAACTCAAGGTGCGACCCCGACGCACACGGACGCAGGGGGGTGGGAAGCAGACGGAGCGTAGATCTTGCGTCTCAAACCGCCTCCCAGGCTGTGCAGAGAAGGCCGAAGGAGAGAGAGGGGAAGCAAGATAAGAAAGCAAGTTTCCACGCCACTTGTATGTAGTCATTTGAAGCTGTTGAGTTCTTTTATTCAGGAACTCAAGGTGTTCAAACCCAGTTTACACGTATTCACAACATGTTGTTTTGTGTATCAAAAGCCCCAGCTCTTATCAGTCCACCCTGCTGTCCTTAACTGGGTGATGTGTGAGGGCTGATTATCATGCAGCCTCTGTTCACTGAAACACGCACAGAAAAGCATCCTAAAGTGCTTTTATGCTGCTAAAAATCATAGGCAAATTACAAATCTTATTCATGCAAAGTGTTGAAAGCACTGATGGCAACAATGGCCTGTGTTCCTTTCATTCTAGTCGTGCTTGTGTTCAGGGTGACTAGGGGCTATTCACTGACGCAGTGTGAGGGTTGTTTTGTTGGTACAGGGGTGTCATGCTGTCCTGCTACAGTATCTAGGAGCAACGCTTTAACCCCTAGTTAAGGACAGCATTGTGAAAAGCAGTTTTTAATTGCAATTATTTGTCTGGCTCTTATGAGCTTTTCATCAGAGGACTGGGTGGCGTGGGCACAAATCATGTGTTTTGTATGGTGATGTTTACCCATGGTGCCTAAAGAGGGGTGTGTGTTGGTGGGTGTTTGTGCTTCTGTTACATTTCTTCTCCTATACTCTCTCTTTGGAATCTATTGTCTTCTCCTTTCCTGCATATCCGTAAAGGTCAAGTTACTCCAGTGTGTCTCCGTGACGATGACCTGTGTATTTGGGTAGGGTGACCTGGGTCCTGTTCATTCAAATTGCGGGTGGCTGGTTCCATTGAAGGATGGGCAAACACCATGTCTCTGGCCAGCTCCCACAATCCTACTCCTAACGGGTAGGGGGTGTGTGTTAGCACCACATATCATGGTGGAAACGAGGAGGAAGTATGGGCACAGTGTTGAAATGAAAGGTTGATGTGTGTGTGTGTGTGTGTGTGCGCTCAGGGGGAGAAGGACTGGGAGAAGTACGAGGTGGCCCGGAGACTGAAGAGCTGTGTGGCTAGCATTCGCCAGCACTACCAGGAAGACCTCAAGTCCAAACAGATGGCCATCCGCCAGAGAGCCGTGGCCCTCTACTTCATCGACAAGGTCTGCCTCTGACTGCCTCTGACTGCCTCTGACGCTCTGACTGCTCTGACTGCCTCTGATGCCTGACTGCCTTGACCGCCTGGTGCTGTACGCCGTAGAACCGGATGTCCTTAGACGAGGGTTGGGTACCGTTTGGGTTTTTACAGTACTGGTGCCCAATCACTACTTTTTTATATGGTTCCGGTTCCCAAACGGTGCCTTAACCGATACTTTTTAAAGAGCCACAAAACGACATTAAAAAACTGCTTTTATTTTTATTGATCTCTTGTCTTCCATGTTCTTCGACTTTCTGTGTTGTTCTGACTTGCATTCACGTCAATTTTTGTCAGTCTGAATTTTTTTTTCTGATTATTCTGACACCACATGAATGCAGTATAATTAGCAATCATGTGCGCTGATTAGGCTTATGTCCGTTTCGGAGCACCAGAGGGCACGTTTTTCAGCACAGTCATGGCACCGAAATGTGCGTTTTGAAGCGGTCCGGTACGTACCGGTTATAAACTCGTGGTAGTTTTAACAATAAATGTTGTGTGTGTGTGCCACAGCTGGCTCTGAGGGCGGGTAATGAGAAGGAGGAAGGAGAGACGGCTGACACGGTGGGCTGCTGTTCTCTCCGGGTGGAACACCTCACCCTCCACGACCACCTGGAGGGGGATGACTGCGTGGTGGAGTTTGACTTCCTGGGTAAAGATTGTATCCGCTACTACAACAAGGTCCCAGTCTCCAAGAAGGTAAGCGCTCTCCCTCTCTCCTCTCTCTCTCTCTCTCTCTCTCTCTCTCAGCCACAGAACATGCTCGCTTCCTCTCGCTCTCTCTCCCCCCCTCCCTAAATCTCCCACACAGCCCCAGGAAGCGGGTTGTTAAGATGCCCACAGGGCTCCATGTCAGATGGGATTCACAAGAGCTCCCGGCGTTTTCATTTGGCTCTGGAATTACAGTATGACTAAATTCCATTATCAGTTCCCTCCAACAAGCTGTCAGTCAAGTGGATTGATGGTATGATCATTTGTATTGGCACATGGGGCGATGGATCAGTGTGGGCCAGACCCCAGGTGGTCTGGACTTACTTCCACTGTGGACATCCTCAGAGACTAGTTCCTCACTGCAAGGTCAAGATGGGTTTGTCAAACGAACTGGCAGAAATGCATAAACAACCATGGAATTCTTACTTGTAAGTAGGGTTTTGACGATGATGCTATATAAAAGTCAAATCAATATTAAATGCGTCTCAGAAGGAGAGAAAAAAGCAATTGCAAATGATGGAGAACTGGAGGTGTCCTCAGGGTGAGAGAACTGGAGGTGTCCTCGGAGTGAGAGAACTGGAGGTGTCCTCAGTGAGAGAACTGGAGGTGTCCTCAGGGTGAGAGAACTGGAGGTGTCCTCAGGGTGAGAGAACTGGAGGTGTCCTCAGGGTGAGAGAACTGGAGGTGTCCTCAGGGTGAGAGAACTGGAGGTGTCCTCAGGGTGAGAGAACTGGAGGTGTCCTCAGGGTGAGAGAACTGGAGGTGTCCTCAGGGTGAGAGAACTGGAGGTGTCCTCAGGGTGAGAGAACTGGAGGTGTCCTCAGGGTGAGAGAACTGGAGGTGTCCTCAGGGTGAGAGAACTGGAGGTGTCCTCAGGGTGAGAGAACTGGAGGTGTCCTCAGGGTGAGAAAGGGAATCCTTGTCTTACTGCCAGGGAGCTTTAACCCTTCTATAACCCAAATAAACTAGTCGAAACAATATTGTTGATACTCTGCTGACACTAATTCATTATTTCCGTATAGCTGTGTATTATCGCTGTCACACATTGTAATTGTCAAATGAAAAGACTTGAATGGAAAATAAGACAATTAGGTTTTTTTTCAGATGTTCTCTTTCATCTTCAGTTATCTTGTCAGAACTGAGAATTAGACTGGATACGAACTGGAAGGTGTCTGGATCCAGACACTTCTATTACCATGCCAAGGGAACACACTGAACACAATGCTGGAACCTTCCAGAGATTGCAGACCAGGACATGTTTGCACCTGCCAGCCTGTTTTGTTTCCGGGCAGAATGTCTCATTATTCAAATAAGCATATTTAAAAGCAACACATCAGGTAAAATTAATTAGTGTCCTGCATATCTTTGCATATGTAATGCCAGGCTAGGTTAGGGCTGGTAAATGTCAGCTGGAATTGGAGGAATGTTCCGTCTCCAAACCCCTGGAGAGGGACGGCGATGGAAGGGATGGAGGTCACATGACCATCTGCAAACTCCCTGACGTGTGTGTGTGTCAACGTTTACAGGGTTAAACCCAGTTTGCTGTGTATTTACATGTAATCATGTGACCAGTACTTAGAAGATTGTCATCCAGCCAACATCTGACCTGGGGTTGGAGTATAGGGCTGGGGTCCCCTCCTCCCCGCGCACACACCTCACCTCAGTTCCCTCTTTATTTCTGCATTTTAAATGTTGACTTGAGGCAAAATTGTAGTTCAAATCACAGAAATGCTACATATTGGCTAGCATTAATTAGCTTCTTGCATATTTTAGCAGGTTTATTTGGTACGAGGGGGAAAGAGGGAGGGGAGTGGTTCATTGGAAATGTCAAATATAATTGTGCCAATCTTTACTCTGGCTCCCCTGTGAGTGAGCAGAGGGAGAGGTATGGAGAGAGATGTCTCCTGGCTGTAGGCCCATCTTCTGGCAGGATCAGAATCATTTGGCAGACCCCAGTTTGCTGCTGCTTTATATGCAGTCTGGCTGGCATTTAAGACTTCTCTCTCTGTCCGTGTCTTACTGTCGCTCTCTCTCACACTCACACACTTCACAGAATTGAGCTTGATTTGACTTGTCGTGCACATAGTTGGGACTTCTTAGACTCAGGTTCACTCTAAGTGGCTAAACCGGCACACACCAGGGTCCAGCTGGCCGCCCGAGTCTGTCCTTGGGAGAGTCTGTCCTGGGGAGTCTGTCCTGGGGAGTCTGTCCTGGGGAGTCTGTCCTGGGGAGTCTGTCCTGGGGAGTCTGTCCTGGGGAGTCTGTCCTGGGGAGTCTGTCCTGCTCTTTTCTGTCGTGGTGCAGTTGTAACGTCTTCTGTTCTCGTCTCTTCCAGGTGTTTAAAAACTTGAAGCTTTTCATGGAAAATAAGCAGGGAGGTGACGACGTCTTCGACCGTCTCAATGTGAGTCCGAAACTTTTTACATTTTCATCCTACTGCCTGAATGCCTAAACATGCCAAAAAGGAAATGTTTATTTGTGGACACGGCAAGGAGATTAATGGGCATCAGCAGCGGCTTCACGCCGACGCCTTCCTAGAGAAGAGACCGTCAGGGTGAGGAAGAAGGGACAAGTGGGGGGGTGGAGTTGAGATGACGAGAGTGACGGATGGAAAACGGGTAGGAAGGTAAGGAAGAAAAAAGGTGAAAAAAAGAGGTGAGCAAGAATGAGAAGCAAGGGCGGAACGCTGTAAGAAGGGAGCGCGATAAGAGAAGAGAGGGGGGAAAGAGGTAGGAAGGCTGACTGAGAGGATTATAAATGAATCCAGCCTCCCTTCACCCTGCTGCACCCTCCAGGCTGGAAGGCCAGGCAGGCTGCAGAGGAGCCCAGCCCCGGCAGGCCCAGGGGCGGCTGCGGAGATTGCTGTGAAATGACATGGTCCTTAGCCTCTCTGGACGAGCGGGGGCGGCGGATGGATGGATGGAAAGAATGTGAGACGGGAGGAAGGAATGGGGGGAGGGGGGGGGGTGTCCTTCCTCCCTGACCTCCAGTGTGATGAGAAATGGCAAGGCATGTGAAGGGGAAATGTTAACCGCTGCTCTGAGCTGGCCTGATTGACACTCAAAGGCCATGTGAGGGGGATATGGGGGGGGGGTGGTATTAAAGTACAGCATTCAGTCACATAACTAGGCTGCCTTCCGTCTTCTCTAGTGGTGGTCAGAGGACCTTAGCCCCTCTGTTAGACTTCTTACCTGCAGGGGCGTGTGTGGACGTGGGTGCACACGAGAACCTGCTTGTCTTAACTGAGGGATTCAACTTGCCTGAATACTTGTTCCTGGTAGCGTGCATTGTTAAGGAAGGGAATGTGTTCATTCAGACTGGGGTGTGGGGTCTTGGGCAGTGTGGTGGAGGAGGGTCTGGAATGCCTGTGCTGTAGTCGCTGTACCTTCACCTGGACATGCTGCTGTCTTATCTCCAACACAGCAGGTGGATGGTGCTGACCACACACCACACACACACACACACACACGTATGTCCCATCTTCTCTGTCAGGACTTCTGGTGGGGGTCAATATCACTGTAGACCTGTGAGCTCGCAGATAAGAGATCACACACTTGTCCCCTGTTCCTCATCTCTCCTCTGAGCAGGACTGTAGGGAAGGACAGTGTGTCCTAACCCCGCACTGATTAGAACTGCACGGCCAGCGTCCCTCCCAGCCTGCCTCACAACACTTAAGGCCCTTAAGAACACTATTGGATTGCTTTTGGTTTATTCATCCATGTGTGGGTGTGCACGCATCTGCATTTGTGTGTGTGTGTGTGTGTGTTTCAGCCCTAGACCCCAGCTCTCCACTTCTAGAGCGCCTTGTTATTGGAAAGCCCTTGCTGTCAGGGCACTGCAGTTAATGGAAATATAATTCCTGTCTTTGGCAGCTTTAACCTATGCTAATACTTGTCGAAATTGCAGTTAAGTCAGAGAAAGTAATATGATGGTCTTTTTTTAATCTCCTTGCTACTCCAAATGATGGTGATGATAATGTACCTGGAGACTGGATGATGCCGTTTCCCTGCAGTGCAGAAAGTGGGCTTGAACCACAGTACTCTACTGCCACCTTGTGGCCAGGGGACGAACTGCAGGCTCTTCTGCCAGCAGGCTTTAGTCCATGGTCACTGTGGGCTTTGAAGGATGTGTACACACATAATAACAGTAGGCTGTGTATGCTTCATTTATCGTGTGTGTGTGTGCACAGACAGGCTTGTTGAACAAGCACTTGAGTTCCCTGATGCCAGGCCTGACTGCCAAGGTGTTCAGGACATACAATGCCTCAGTCACCCTTCAACAGCAGCTCAAAGAGCTCTCCAACAGTAGGCACCTCATCTCTCACACACGCACACATCCTATAAAACACACCCTAACATACATGCACACACACCACGCCGCCACAAACGGTACACACACCCAAAGCATTTCAGATTCTAACCAAACACACTTAAAATACACATCTCTTTAAATTATGATGTAAGAATCCCCAGTCTATCATCTGAATCAAACGACTTATTTGACCCCAGTGACAAACAACCAGGCAGAGAAGATGCTGTCCTACAACAGAGCCAACCGTGCAGTCGCAATACTCTGCAACCACCAGCGGGCACCGCCAAAGAGCTTCGACCAGTCCATGGCCAACCTACAGACTAAGGTGAGGAGAGGGGTGAACAGTGTCTTAGAGGGAAATTGGAAGAATCTGTGCTGTAAAGGTTACCCACCAACCATCCACCTTGGGACCTTCACCTCTGATGCAATAAGACATTGGGAAAGAAGCCTACAAGTGAGTTGTGTAGAGGTGGCTATAGTATACTTGTATTGTAGAGTTTAAGTCGTTGACGAGTAGTAAACTGATCATATAAAAAAAAGATCTGGTCAGATACTTGGGATGAAGTTATTGTAGTGATTTTAGTTGGGATGGTGACTAATGTGTAGTAAGAAGCCATTCTGAGAATACATGAGTATTGTGTTGTGATACCATCCCTATCTGTAATGTGACCATTAACGAGTAGTTTAACTGACGAGGTTAAAAATGTGTCCTGGGTTGTAGATTGATGCCAGGAGGGAGCAGCTGGTCCTGGCCAAGACTAATCTGAAGGAGGCCAAGAAGGAGGCCAAGTCCAGCTCAGCCAAGTCCAGCTCAGACCCCAAGATGCAGACGTGAGTTACACACCCTCTCTCACACACATACTCCTGCCTTTAGTCTAGTTTGATTACACACTAGGTAACGGCTTTAAGTGAGGCGAGAAATGTAATTCAGGCTGTGTTGTTTTTCAGGGCGGTGGAGCGCAAGAAGAAGGCTGTGGAGCGCTGTGAAGAGCAGCTGATAAGGATGGAGGTGCAGGCGACCGACAGGGAGGAGAACAAGCAGATCGCTCTCGGCACCTCCAAACTCAACTACCTGGACCCACGCATCAGTGTGGCCTGGTCAGAGACGAGCACTCACTTCTCGCTCACCCCCTCTCTTCTCACACGCAAAGCAGTCTTTCCAAGTACACACACACTCACTCATATCGGACTCGAGCTGTGTTTATTCCCCGTATTTGTGTCACAAATATGGGGATTGGGTTGGTCTTACACGTGGTCCGTCACACATGTTTGATGTTGCGTTGTTCCTCTCTCCTGCAGGTGTAAGAACATGGAGGTCCCCCTGGACAAGATCTACAACAAGTCTCAGAGAGACAAGTTTGCCTGGGCCATAGACATGACGGAGACAGACTTCCAGTTTTAACCCTGCAGACCAGAGGTCTACTGACACTGCCAGGGTTCTTTTAACACAAGTTGAAGAGGTTTTACCTGTGAATGTATTTTTTGTACACATGGTTCTTAACATTGTTTTTTCATTATTGGTTCTTTGATAAAGAATGGTTGTTCACCATTTGGTTAATGTTAATATTGTTTTGTATTTTAGTGTTGCCAGTCAAAACAAATTTGTATGTACATGTATTATTGATTCAAATAAAAATGTATTTGCTATAGCTGCTCATTTGAAGGACTGTTAACTTGTACAGTAATGATATTTGCACTCTACACAACCAGACTGATTAATACTCTTGGATGCATCCAGTGTGTTGTCACTGGGAGCTTCTGGATGCAACTGGATAGATGCAAACAATCAGAATGACATCTTGGTTGTTTACCAAAATTCTAAAGTACCGCTTTGTAGTCATCAAACTGCCCCATCAACGGTTGGTCTGGTCCTTTCCATGCCAGAGGGAAATCAGTTTGAAAAGGAGGTTGGCCAGACCCAATAAACATGATCTGGTTGCAGGTTGATGCAGATGATACCCATATAGGGATTATTTTACATTTGTGGTAATAAAATGGTTGGTCAGATAGTGAGACAAAGACATTGTATTAAATAACTTCAATATAACAAATCAATTGAGTTTGGATTGCATTCCACACTTGGCACAAGCAGCACCGTTTCTCGTTGCAACAACTTCAAACATCTCATGCCATCATTGTTCTGTGTACAGCAGGGATTTTGTTGTACAAATAAATCTACACTACATAAATGTTACTCATATTACAATAGTTCATAGAAAAAAGCATTTCACCACAAAAACACCCAAATCAATTTATGATAGATGAAACTGGCTGCTCCTGAAAACTGTCCTTGACATGGTGTTACCTGGCAACCTGCGAAAGAGAACACATGCGTTGGTTGTGAAGGTACGTTCCAGCACTGAGTCAAGTACACGTGCACACTGTAATCAAACAGGTCTGTATCATCCCATAACATTTGTTAGGCGTTCACTTGATTGTGAACTCATGTCGGTAGGGTTTATTTTTTAATCACAACACTACTACAGCAGCATGTCTTGATTTCACTAAAGGGGATCTTTGTTTAGCTTATCACCAAAATTACAAGTAGGAAAAACATGAAATCTAAACTCCATATAGCTATGTGTCAGTAAACAGACAAAAAACAGTTTAATGTATATCTCGTACATTGACATGTATTAAGTGGAGATGTTTCCCATTGCTCGAAGCTAATCTGCTCTGCTGTGAATAATCGATTTGCTAATCGACTTGACATATCTTGCTGGGGGGGGGGCTTTGGCTGTTTAGTAAGACAGTGATATGTGATTATAATGGTAACCTTTATAATGTCCCTTGTTCCTCCTTGGGCTTATTTTCTGCTCCTTCGATCTCTTCCACACCAGCCTGTGTCATGAGGTCCGCAATGTTCTTTTCCAAGTCATCAATGCGGGTGCTCATCTCGTCAAGTGGACACGGTTAAGAAACCATAACTTGTTACTACAGCGTTCTAGAACAGCAGCATCTTAAACTGTTATAAAACCTTTTGTGTGTCGTGTGGGAAACTGTCTGTATTGAACTAATTCTTGTTAGTGGAAATGGGACCCGTATGCTTCTCGCAGCAATACTATTTCTATCATGTGTTATATGGCTGTACTGTGGCCTAGACCTAAAACTGTTGACATAATCTGAAACCTATTCACTGAAAAAGCGATACCGTTTGCCAGAAAAGGATATTTCTACCAATGATCTGGTCAGACATCGTTTGAAACTTGTCCTGCATCTGCTGCAGCAGGGTCTGGACCTGCAAGAGAGAGAAAAGGCGACCTTTTAGACGCTAGGAAGGGATTGACAGGGGACAATATATTTCCTGAAATCATTTACACATCATTAAATAACGGGTGCATTTGGAATTATTTTAACTTTAGAGAGAGACCCTCCCTCCAGGTGATCTGAACATCAATAAACTATTTAGTGACCCTCGCTGGCAATTAAACCTATGCCCACGTATTTCTCAGCAATAATGATAATGGTTAGGAACAGCTATGAAATTAGTAACGTAAACGACGGAGCGACCCGTAGCTGATGGTTTCACTTAATACGAGGTGTATTATAATGGATAGCCTGATAGGTAAAGCTAACATTAGCTAGCTATCTGAATCAAGCAAGCTAAAATACTTACCACATTGGTGAGGTCCTGAACAGACTTAGGATCCGTTTCTGACATGGTATCCAATGCACCTTAACAGGAATTAGGATTACTGATAAATTGATTAATTAATACAGGGCAATGACTATGGTTAGGCTTTACCAGCTAAGCAGAAAAAATGCTAAGAGATCTTAACCAAGCACCGCCCTTGACGGCCCTATCGCTGGGTCAGCTGTTTTTCCTTTACAAACGTTTGTCGCGAGAAGCCAAACCTACCCGGAAATGGTCACAACATTTCTGGGACTTGTAGTTAGATCGAAAAACATTCCGATCGTTAAATAAACACAGAATTGCATTATGACCATACATATTTTATTCATTTAAAAGTAAATATTTAATATAAAAATTGTGCATAAAGAAAGTATTTTGTAATGTGTTTAATATCGTACATTAAATGTTTGTGTGTGCCTGTTTTCCCTCAAAAGTTAGCCAAATTAAGCCAAATTAAAAAGTAGGCTAATGTAAATTAAAAACTTGTCATTTAGGCTCACATATTCTCAACCTCAGGTAGGCCTATTCTCATTTCGTGGCAGCCTACTATGTGTTGGTATTGTGATTGGACCTATAGCCGGTGTGCACGGATGGTATGGACATTAGGACTGTCCAACGAGACTTAGCATAGGAAAAGGGGCATTGACTTGCAGCTCCATAATATATTGTTGATTTATTACAACGGCGTAACCACGCATTCTTTGGGGGGGGTCGTGTCCCCCCCAATGTTGAGAAAATACTAACCTGTCCCCCCCAATATACAGCAGGATAAAATGTAAAATATATGACATGTTCTCTTTTTATGAACCCTGTCAATGGATCGGTCTCTTGTTGTGTCTTATTTCTTTTCAATTTATTTCCGTTTGTTAAGAATCCCCCCTCCTAATTGTACACTTGTGCGATTTAGTTTGAAACCACCTCGCGACTTTCTGCGTTGTCATGGTTACCCCACACTCTTTCTTCAGTGAGAGCCAAGAAAGTAAAGAGTAATGGAGGATTTGAGGTTACCGGTACGTAAAAAGCAGAAGAAACTGGACCAACAGCCAAGCATACGGAGTTTTTTTCAGACAGTAAGTAACTTGATACCGAGCTTTGAGTAAGCAAATAAAACGAGTAGCCTCGTAAAAGCAGAATATTAAATATAGCTCATGAAGGTCAGTCGCTGTTCTTTTGATAAAATGACATGGTTACGATGCAGGCAGCACAGAGAGAGAAGGAGAGAGACAGCCTAGACAGGCATGCTGAAAGCAGTGGCCAGACAGGGACGTGCTCTGAACATGCAGGTGATCAGGTGAGTCATTTGAATGTAAGTAACGTTATTTAACGTGTTGGAGAGGAGGTAACGGACAATTTAAGGTTACTTAAAAAGCGGATAAAACTGGACCAGCAGCCGAGCGTACACGTTTTTTTTTCTCCAGACAATTAGTAGCTTGATACCGAGCTAAATGACCCGAGACAGAGCGAAGTTTCAGCGCCTTGAGACGGCTGAAGACATGGCTGAGAACCATGATGACGCAGACCCGGCTGAACAACGTTGCCATTTGCCATGTTCATCAGGAAAAGTTGGATGCTTTGGACAGGAAACAGATCTGTCAGAGCTTAGTTGAGCTTAATAATGAACGCCTCCAGGTTTTTGGGTCATTTATTTAGTTAATACTTTTCCATCTCAGTCCTATGCTGCCTTTCCTTTGGCTGTAGCACTTTTACACCTACATAGACATCCCATGTTCATTTCTCTTCTGTGTTCCAGTCAATGTAAATAATTTTCAGTGTAAATAATCAGACTTGCTTTTTATAGTAAAAATCAAGATTTTAAGTTTCATGCTTTGTGCAAGTCCCTGGAATTAAAAGTCCTCAGCAATTTTTTTGGTTAAAGTCTGTACATCACAAAAGTACATCAGTAGTTGTCCTAATTAAAATAACATTAAAAAAACATGCTTTGGGTTTGTGGTATTTTTCCATTGGAAGCTATCCTTTTTGCTACAGTACTACTGGAAGAGCATAATTGTAATTGGTAGGTGTGTTTAAGGTCAGTAAGCAACTAACCAAAACAAAGTGTGTGTGTGTATGTGTGTGTGTGTGTGTGTGTTGGGGCGGGGCAGACATTACATGATTACACTATTCCTTTAGATGTGAATTCAAATGGTCAATGTAGTCCTCGAAACTATGTTCTAAATGTCCACATTTTCATATATAAATATAGAATTGTAGGCAATGCACTTAACAAATAATAATAAAAAATTGGACCCCCCCAATGTCTAAACCATGGTTACGCCCTTGATTTATTATCAAAACATAATATGTAGGCCTATTGTGTTTCACACAACACTGACGTCGTAAAAGCTAATTTTATCCAGGAGGGGGCAGTGTTTAATAAGGATACAATTCGACTACTCACTAATTTCTCTTTCTCTCTCTCTCTCTCTCTCTCTCTCTCTCTCTCTCTCTCTCTCTCTTGCTCTCTTTTTCTCTTTCTCTCTCTTTCTCTCTCTTTCTAACTAAATTAAATGGCCATCTATTTTATGCCCAATTTGCTGTTGTGAGCGTTTACATCCTAAACGCAAAGTACTACAAGATTGAGGTTAAGTGTGTTTTTATTCAGTCTAACAAAACATCTAGTTTCTCGATGTAGAAAAGGACACACTGTTAAAAAGTGCACTTTTCCTGCACACACTTTTGTTTTTTGCATTGTTTATTGTAAATGTTTTTTGCAGTGAGCCAGTGAGCCAATGTGCCATACTCCTTCCCGGTTATATGAATAACTCAATGTTTTGTCGTGCATTATTGTAACGTGTCAACTCATTGCTAACAGCATTATCCTTGCTATTGGTAAAATTATCTTTCAGTAGTAGCCTAGTAGGCTATATAGCCTTGTCGTAATACTAGCGTAGTATTTACAGGCTAGTTGTAAAATTGTTGTAGCTTATTGTTGTTGTAGTAGGCCTAAGGCTAGGCTATAGATTTAGCCTTTCATGACAATACATTATTGCCTTTGGTCTGTTAGACCCTTTCTCTTTAAACATTGAACATTTTTGCGTGGGAATATCTTTATATTGTATATATTCATATAGGCTACATGTAGCGATCAAATTGTGCCACTGGTTAAACAAGGAGCAAATAATGCAATTAGTTTAGGCACAAAACCACACTGCAGTTATTTATAGTGGGGTTTATAAAGTGTATAAACTTGCCTATAGAAACCGATCTAGGCCTGTTCATTTGATATGCTATACATTTAAATATTTTCCATTGGCTCCATAACAAACAAATCATGTTTTATTTTTTGTTAATTAATCTTTAACTTCAAATATATGGTTCAGAAGGTTTAATTCCCCCTAACGTGGATTAAGGTAGGCTATATTGTGTTCAAAAAAGGTTTTTAAATCAATTTTCCTAATGGCGATAAGAATAGAATAGCGATTAATAAAGGCTGACTTATTCCAGAACCATTTTTTATTATCATTTAAAGTTACCTCTGTTAAAGTACCAGGTGTTTTAAACTTTAGCGTATAGGCCTACAACGTTCTATTTGCTTCTGTGTGTAGGCTATGGAATAAAATAGGACTTGCATCCTGGTGACCGGCAGTTATAAAAAGGCATTCAGCTTTAAGACAAACACTTCAATTTAAGGGAAATCTCGTATTCGATTGATATGGCATGCAGTCCTTGTGCATGCTATTTAAATCGAGATAAAATAACTTTTCTATGATCTGAACACCATCTGCTGAACACATAGCCTAAGCAACTACAATTAGGCATACTAGGCTACTGCCCATCATTCTAACCTGTAGGCCTGGTAAGATGAATTACCTAATGCAGAGGCCTATCCTTTTCATCGACTAGTCTATGCCACAGGTTAAAACATCGTATTTTTCCATCTTTCAGTTTAGTTACAGACCAGACAAGTAAGATGGAGTTTCAGAAACTAGTTTCAAAATTAACCAAAAAGTAATTGACAACTACACGTTAGGCCTACAATATTATACTTTTTCTTTTGATTTGCATCCTCGTGACTTCAAGCCCAAACGCTTACAAATTAGCCTAGCCTAAATTGAGTCAAGATGATTTGGATTTCAAAAATAACCTAGTCTAGACCATGTAGCCTACATTTAGCCTACGAAGTCTATACAAACGTGGCATTGACTTGAACATGCTGAACGATTGTTAATACCCTCAACCTATGTGCCCCCTTGCATCTTATTGGCACACGCGCACACCGATCTTCCGTTCAATCGGATACTGTGATTGGTCATACAACAACCTGCTACTGAAATGACGTCACTGCAGGCGAAAATTGGTACCCGAGGAAGCGCGGAGGCTGCCAGCAGATTCTGAATGACAAGCAACAGAGACGGACTTAACGCAAAGAAGACGGTGCATACCTCATCCATAGGACCCGTCTAACAGAATAGCCTATGATGAAGTCAAAAACAGGACACCAGAAATCGACTACTGGATCTAAGACACAAGTAAGAAAGAAAGCATCTTGGAGTGAAATTTATTTTGTCAAATGATTTTGTGGGACCTGTTCATTCTCTTCATGGCCATGTGTTGTCTATTGTCGAAGACGCGTATCTGCAGTTACACATGTTATGTTTCCTTACTTCACTGTAAATATCGATTTTTAGTTGAGTCATCCAACTAAAGCGTTGCCGTAAAGGCGCGCCTCTGGGTAGAACGTAGCCTAGGTTATGACTACGGACAGATCTTATTTGAGGAGACAATCCACTGGCAATCATTTATGCCACGCTGGTTTAGTTATTTGAGTCTCCAACAGACAATAGTCCATAAAGCCTTATCCCCAAATTGACCATATCTTTGAATAGTAGCCTGATACCGATAGCCCATAGCCTATAGGTTATTGTCGAGGCTACTCTCATTAAAAGTAACCTGGCCCAGGTATTAGGTAAAACTGCATTGGCGAATGCAGTTCAATATATTCAAGCTACAGGCTGCGTTATGCACTGCTCACGGAAAGCCGTTGACCTGCTGCGTAGGATCATGGGTCTTGGATATACGCTGCACTCATTCACCGTCCTCCGGAGCCGCTCTCTCTCTCTCTCTCTCTCTCTCTCTCTGTCTCTCACTCACTCACTCTCTCTTTCCCTCTTTCTCTCTCTGGTCCATGTCCACGGTCAAGTCTTTGAGCAGAGGACGTCCGTGATCTTAGCAATAGCCTGAAAACTTCTGAAAGGACAAGGGACCTGTCAGTCTGTGTTCTAGTCTACAGCTTCAACTGTAACTGCTCAAATTATTTTATTGACCTAAAAGACAGACTACTACAAGGTTGAAATTGATATCCTGTTGAATTTCGTTGGCGTATTTTAGTTAACATGTATTGTAACATTAGCCCACAAAATGATGTTTAGTTAAGGCACTAGCACATACTAGTTTATACAGAAACTTGACTCGTTGAAATATTCGAAAACATATTTCAGATTAGGTAGGCCTATTGGCATTAGGAAAAGTATTTTATTGCCTTTTCCCCAAAGAAAGCATTCGACTAAAGCCTGTGTCAAAGATATTGTTCTTAGGCGGCAATGTGTGAAGTCTATAATGAATAGAGTGGGTATTTTTTGTAACCACTTAAGAACAAACTGAAGTTGTCTACTATTTATTTTCTCTCTCAATCAATTATACCGTTGTTTATTCCACAAACAACAGGTCAATGATCATCATATTTATAAAATATTTAAAGTATGTAAAATGATCAGTTTTCGACTTGTTTAGAGATGTGGGCCTATGTATTTGTGTAGTGTATTATGTTTGTGTAGCTTAAGGGTTCAGGCCTACTGCGATCTATAGTCTTGTGGCCTATTGGAACTATAGCCTAACTAACAATGTAAAAAATCATAGGCTTTTCTAGTGTTAAAAAGGTTCGTAACTGATGTGAGTGTGAAAGAAAAATACTTTTATATATTTAACGGTATCACCCATTATTACCCCAGGTGTCTGATGGAGCACGTCATCCTCTTTCGAATTCGTTGGATGATAAATCCGAAAATAAGCACGTGGGAGGTCGGTTTTTGTCTTTGGTTATCTAGCTGTATGAGTGTTAAATACCTGTCATAAAGCTAGAAAACCGAAAGTAAAAATGGGCTCCAAATCTGTGCAAACGCATTGGGTTTGCTGCCTACTGGATGCCAACTTTCACCAATGGTAAGCAAATGTATTTTTATTTTTCAATTAGTTTATTTTTCGATTTGTAGCCTATTATCATTGATTTATTTTGTAACTCCAATAGGCCTATTTGACAAAACAAAATGCTTCTTTAAAGGAATGAGTTTTGATTCAATACATTGGACCATGCTTGTCTTGTTGTATTCTCGAGGCTGCCCATGCAGGGAGCTGTCCATTCAGTACGATTCGAAAACATGGTGCTGAATGCCTAACCAGAGGCCACACAAGGAGAGAACGTATGTTTCTCATCAGTCTCACAACTCTTGCTGAAACATTACCTTTTGTTATGTTACTTTTTTTAAATTAAAATGTTTACTTGGCTTCAGCAATTAATTTAGGAAAACTTGAGACTAAACCATGCTTAAAATGTTTTAATTTAATGATTGAAAGCGAGAGTGATTCATTCAAAGTAAAACCAACTAGCCTATAGCTCCTATAGCTGAAGCCCAGTGGTGTAAGTGTAACTTAAGTATACACTTGTGGAGAAGAAAAAAACACTGTCAGCCTGAAGTTACTACAACAACTAGAGTGAGTTTGAGAGCCTCTGTGTGATTTGACTGATACATTGTGTCCTTGTTCAATACTGAAAGCAGAGCCATCCTAAGACAGGGCCTGAACTTCTCAACTGGGTACTTCAGGCGCTGAGCTTAGGCCAGAGAAAGCAAGCAAGATTGTAAAGCCTAGAGAGCACTAAAGTGAGATGAGATTTCATTCAAGCTATTAACTACCTGCAGTCGCATCCAAGCCCAGTGTCAGACCAGGCAGCACTAATTGCTGTGGTTCAGAAGGTTATATTGAATATATGAAAAGACCGTTGTCCAGTCTTTGCCCATGAAGGACTAAATCAAGCCTCAGAATTAAAGTGAGCCTCATGATAGGAGGGTACGGTTGTTATGTTCGTCGGTAATGTTGGTTCCTTAACGGTCAGCTGTACAGAAAAATATGAGGGCCAGAAGGTTTCCTTTGCTTGTGGTTTGGGCTTCAGCACATTACCAATGGACACACATTGTGCACCTGATCCAGTACTACACTGCAGGACTGCAGTGTACACACAAACATACTGAATTGGGAAACATTCTGTCTCACTCTTATTACAATAAATGCTACAGTACATATTTAGGTGAAATTATATTTGAAGTAGCACAATAGCAAGCCTTTGTGTCTATACAGTCAATAATGTTGATAATGAAATGTAATAAAATGGCAATGAGTGTAGCTTGCAAAGGTTTAAAAACGGTCACATTATTTTAGGAATACAAAAGTGAATCCAAGATGTGTGTGTGTG
This sequence comes from Mallotus villosus, assembly GCA_903064625.1. Lineage (NCBI taxonomy): Eukaryota > Metazoa > Chordata > Actinopteri > Osmeriformes > Salangidae > Mallotus > Mallotus villosus. The sequence goes on along the minus strand of CAEFZP010000475.1, from coordinate 167,971 downwards.
TGTGTGCATCTGTCCAAATTAATATAAGCTTTGTAGTCAGTGGTCAGTATCCAGTCTTAACTGATGGAAAACAAAGACAACATACAGTATATTCTAGTATAATCCCATTAAAAGAAACATTTATTGTATAATTAATGAGATTTCAGAAAGAGCCGTCTTCAGTGTTTAATCCTAATGCTTTTTATATCATCCACCTGCTCTGCTCCCAGGCTGCCAATAAACAACACGGCATGATCAAGGAGAACTACAACGAGGTCAGAATCATTACAAAAAGAAAATGAGGAAGAAAAAAAGCCATCTCAAGCTGCCACCTTCCTCCCGCCCTCCACCCTCCTACCGCCCTCCAACCCTTCACCCCTCACCTACAATCCTCTAATGCCATCTGCACCACCAACGGGAGAACAGAGGCACCATGCCCATGCCAAGAGGCGGACAAAGACCCTGCCGGATCCCTGGAGTACGGGCGCTTTCAGAGAAGCCATCTTGGGAGTTGTTGCCGCGGCACCTAAAATGGCTGGATTGGCACACGAGGTGAGTTGCATCATGGTTCTCTGTTGGGTACCAGCGATGAGGGTGGTGGAGGGGGAGGGGTTGGAGTGTATATGAAGGGGTGAGGAGGGTAGGAGAATGGGGTTCTCATTTCCTCCTCAGTCACACACAGTTCCTCCCCCCTTCTTCTCCAGCCTATCAGGGACTGCTAATTACCAGTGAAGGGTTGGGGCGGAGAGGGGGCTGGGTGGCAAACAAATTTAATGAGCTGGCACGATTGGAGGAAATCCTGCCTTTTTCAGTGGTCATGGCTCTTCTCCTCCCTGACTTTCTTCCTAACTGCCTCCTATAGCAGCGATGAAGTCAGTGACATTTGCATTTTCCTCTGCTGACATACAGAACACTGCGTTACTTAAGGGGATCCTGTAATCCTTATGTAATGGAATTGTTCACACGAATGGTAATCTTCGTTAATAGGGCTGCTCCGGAAAATTATTCTGTAGATAGCTATGCGTTTTAGTCTGGATTTGCCCGTGTTGTATTTTGAAGACTTGGTTAATGTTGCTTTTAGTGCAGGTGGAATTGAAAATAATAAAATATGAAAAATAATTTTATGATTTGGTACATTTATAAATTAGTATATTGATATTTGATCATAACAAACATAATGCAAAATGTTTTCAGTTTGGCGGTGTGTGTGTGTTTGTGTGTGTGTGTGTGTGTGGGGCAGGCTGTGATTTGATTACAGCTAATTTTCTTTCTATATATGGTGAGGTTTTTGAAGACTATTATATTACTGTATGAAGATGTGTAGATTGTAGACCATATTAATATTCATATGTCATAGAATGTATATAGATACTGTATACATTCGTTATTGTTTTTTTCCAACCCCATCACCTTAAATGTATGGTCCTCACGGCTTTCTGTGACTGTGCCTCTCTTACACTTCTGAATTTAAGTGCAAAGCCTCACAAAGACATGGTTAGAGTTATGAAACACACACACACACACATACTCTCACATTGTCAAATACAAACACACACAGACAGAGACAGACCCATGCATGCAAACACACACACACACACACACATACACAGAGAGCAGGAGACTTGAGTGTGAGGTTTAAATGCCGCCCTGTGCCCCTGGCGGATCCAGCAGCAACCTGAACCAGGAAGAGAGAGAGAGACACAGAGAGAGAGAGAGAGAGAGAGATCTAAAAGAGAGAGAGGGAGACACGTGTCTGTGTTCAGGGCCAACATGTGCAGCTGCAGCCCGGGCGTGTTAATGAACAGAACCCTGCGTTGCACATTATCATTCAACCCCACTCTCTCTCTCTCTCTCTCTCCCCCTCAATGGCAGTTCAGCCTCCAACCCCCACCCTCCAAAAGTCCTGCTTTCCCACCATTGTCAGGGCTGGTACTGCTGCAGTCCTGGGCTGGGCTGGGGGCAGGGGGGGACTGGGGGGCAGGGTGCGACTGGGGGGCAGGGTGGGAACGGGCCTCTAGACTAGACATGAGCAGATGCCTGAGACGTTAGACTGTCGAGAAGATCAGGAGGGTCCTGCGAGCCTGTGTGTGCGTGTGATATGTGTGTTGGGAAGGGGAGGGGCTCTCATTCAGACACTGGAGTGCCACCTGACCATGTTCATTAGTCTATTCGGCCATGTCTGCATGTCTGAGAAGGATGTGTGTGCTGCTGGCCTTTCTCTGCTAAATAAGGGGGGGTTTAGTCACATCGCATATGCACGTATGTATGCTGTGCATGTGTGTTCATGCTCAAATCCTTTACAGTCCCCAGTCCCCAGCTGAGTACTGGATGCGAAGGAGGTTTTCTTGGATTCGTTTAACGTTTAAATGATGACATTGTGTGGGGGAAGCACCGAGCTGCCCCATTCTGCAGTTGCATTATGTGTTGTCAGGGGTTTTATGAAGCATTTAAGACCTAGTTACTCTTTCTCAAATGATTGATTTTTGACCAAACTTTAGACCTCAATGTCAGGTGTAAGGCAAGAACAGTTGATACTAGGAGACGGTTAGAAACAGCTGCTGATCTGTGTGATTGTGACATGCTCTGTCCAGCTGATATATCACAGAGGTTGTTAAAGTATCCAGCTCCTTTTCTGCTGTAGAGCAGAGGACAGTAGCACATTATTGATCAATGGGGATACTGTTCCATCAGCAGAGGTAGAAACAACATCCCAAAAATATTCCAAATTAATTAAATATACTACATAAATCACATGTAAATGTTTAAAGTAGCATGCAGTGGAAATAAAGTATGTCCTTATCGAGCTTCTTTATACAAGTGACAACCCTAAAACCAAAATACATGGTTAAAGGGTAGAAGACCTATTGGTGAAGCTGAGAGAAAAGCCGAGAGCGGGAGAAAGGCAGAAACAGAGATGCTTAGAGGGAGGAGAGACACGTGACTGTAGTAAGCAGTCAGGCGGCCATGTTTGAGCTCACAGCCTTACCTTGCCTTCACAGAGGGATCCATGGCTGCTGGCGACTCTCTGAGTCACACACACACACACACATCCACACGCACGCCCGCACAGAATTCAGACCCACTATAATGACAGGAGTGTCTGGGAATATATGTAAATGAGTGAGGAGTATGCGCAGGTGCATAATTGACTATTGTAGGATTGAGGGTGGCTGTACTGGGACAGCGTGCGAGTGTTTGGTGAGTGTGTGTGTGTGTACTGGGAAGGGGGGCAAGATGGGGGGGGTGGGGGTGGGGGTGGGGGGGGGGTCTGTCTGGAGCTGCATGTGACAGATGCTGCTGACAACAAGCACAGTATCCAACAGAAAGTCAGAGAAGGCATGTTTGTCAAGCAGTCGTTAGTGTGTTCTGTCCGACTTGGAGTTGCTCCTGTGGTCCCAGCTGGTACCCTGTGGGTTTGTCTTTCAAAATACATGTATCATGATCCGTGCCTGCCTCTGCTGCAGGAGCAGAGAATAGCATTCAAAAGAACATGAATTTGAGCTGAGATTTTGCAGAACTTTATTTTTTTTTAAGAAACAGATTTCTTAAAATAATCTCTCAGATCTATGTTGATGTTTGACACAATAAGTTCAGGGGCGGGTGTTAATCGGATCTTCAACAAAGAGCTGATCTTTCAGTAAAGAGTCTGACCTCAACGAGAGGTCAGGGGACATATTTAAGACACCAAGTCTGGAGGCTTTGGCTTCCTAATGGGATATGGACACCTTAGCCTACAACTGGGTGCAATCTCTAAAATCCTCTAGTAGACTGTTGGCTATTATGTGGCTATTAGTGGGTTTAAGGGGATTACACAGACATACTGTTGCTGTGTGTGCGTTCTTTGTTTTTCTCAGGAAAATCAAATTCAGTTGATGGGGATTTTTCAGTTTGAAACGAATGTGTCCCTATGTTTAAAGAAGTCTAAGTGAACTCGGATGAAACTTGGCGAAAGGTAGCTATTACACGTATGTTTGAGAATCCCAGCAGACTCGAAAAGAGCTCCTTGGTTACCTCAGTGGATTCCTGCCCGGCTGTGTGGACACTATTAATGTTTTAACTTCTCCTCAGTGATATAGAGCCCCGCTCACCGGCCCGCCGTAGCTTTGGAGGAGGGCCAATGTAGGTCAGGACATCCTCATCAGGCCTCCTTATTACAACTTTCGCCGAGACTAATCTAGCACAAAGCCTGTCCCTAAGTATCTTAGAGGAAGACAGGGAGAAGTTTCTACATCCTGGGCTTTTCAGATTACGTCTGGCTGCATGAGCACCCCAGACCAGGGGTCCTCTGAGTGCCGATGAGAGTAGAAGAGAATTAAGAGACTGAGCTGTTAATACTGCAGTCATATATAATCACACAGTAGAAGATGAGGTTTTGGGGGTGGGGGGGGCCTTGAGTGTGACCCATATTTTTCTTTGCGTTATCCTAATCTTCTGCTGGATGTATATGGTAGCTCTACCAGGCCTGGACAGTAATGATTGTTTCAGCCCCTAGGCTTCCTGCTAAGATACTGTAGGCAATGATAAAACCAGCAAAGTAGTGTCGAGGGGGACTGAGTGCTGTTTAAGCTTTGCTCTTACAGTATGAGTGTATTGAAGGGAAAGTATCAGGGGTTGGCAATGAGAAGTACAAACTATTACTAACTTATCTTTTAAATTATATACAAATAAAGCCTTTTAGACCCCCCTCCAAACACACACACATATTTCCGGGGGTTTTTCATCTAGACTCTTTTGCACATCGTAGAACAAGTTCAAGCTCAAGGCTGCAGCCGCCAGATCTGTGGCCAGTCTGGAGTGGTGGGTCTGTCTGGCCACCCTGGTCTTGAGACTGAAGGGGGGAGGGGGGTACTGCCTCTCCCCTCTGACCTCTGAGGGGGTTGCTAGGGGAAGGAGGCCAGCCAACTCAGCAATGTACCAGTGAAAAGGCCGAACTGTCAGAGTTGTCCAAGAGACATCAACCCCCCTGCCCCTCCACACACACACACACAAACGCAGACACACAGATGGCACAGGCCCAGAGCTAGGGAATGTCAGCTCCCAGGGTGTGCTTTATTTCAGACTCTTTACCATAACTCCAGTCAATCAGTCCACCCCCTATAACACCAATCTGGTCTGGCAAAGTCCTAGAACCACACACACATACCCAGTCCTCTACCCACCTCCCAAAACCACACACACATACCCAGGCCTCTACCCATCTCCCAGAACCCCATACAGGTCTGTGTTCACATCCCTCATTGTAGCCCTCCTTCCCCAGCCCTCATGGCTCTGTCTAGACTGCACCTCAGCCCAAGTCTACAACGCCTCCAGATATCTTAGCCCGCCACTCCCCTGCCTGTCCCTCTGCCCTCCACCCGGTCCCTGCTACTGGCAGCTTTGCCCACCTCTCATGCCATCCAAAATCATTCATGTTTCGGTGCTAAAGAGGTATTATGTTTCTACTTCCCTGTGTAACAGCATACTGTTGTGGGAAGATGAGGGGAGATGATTGCTGATTAAAACTCACACAATTGTTGAAGTAGAACAAGAAGAGAACGCCAGACTTATGGGATGAAACCTAGTCTAAGGATTTGTGGGAAAATGCTCATAGCATGTGTCAGCTACTACAGCTAAGCGTGTCACGTTGTGCGTCCTTAAAGTGAGTGTTTTCACGAGTCGTGCATGTTTGTTCATGTTTCGAAACCTTTGTGCGAGTCGTGTGTGAGTGTGGTCTCATCTGAGGTCACACTCTTTCAGGGAAGGGGTCTTATGGAATAAAGGAGTCTGTATTTGCATACGCTGCATGCTGTCTGCAGAGAGGGAGCAGTCAAAAAAGATATCAGCGCTAGACAAAGAGATGGAGGACAAATCCTGCATTGTGGGACTGGTGGGAGAAAGGGGCTGTCTGAATTGGGGAGTGGGTGAAAATTGACAGAGAAAGAGTTTGCGCTAGTTCCCTGTGGAGATTAAAGCCTAGCGATCCCTTCATGCATACAGGCTGTAAATGAAGCAGGGGGACAGCATGCAGGGCGCGGGGGCCTGTTTGCAGAAGGGAATGAAAGGCTGTTTGTATTCCTGTTAGCGTCTCAAACAAGTCTCAGATAAAGATGAGTTGTTTTTATGAGCTGTTGCCGTCTGTGAGGTGCCTGTCACTATGGCTACCATGGAGATGTGTTGGAGAAATGTTTGATTCATGCTGACACATGGTGGAGTTTGAGGAGTTTTGTATGCCTACTGAATCTGATCTTTCTTCTCCTTCCTTACTCCCAGGTCTGACTGTGGGGTGATCTGTGAGGCTCATGATGTTTACTTCCTGGTCAACCGTCCTGCCATGGGATGATTTTGAACAGAGCCACTGCACTACACCATCAGACCAACAAAGATGTTTAACGACTATCACTTTCATACAGTATGATGAGCTACAGAACAAACTACTGTAGACATCTAAACTAGAGGAGGTTTAGGATACATGCTCTACGCAACCTGGCCTCCTTCCTCAGAAGACCTATCAGTTTGGAACTATGTCTGGCTACCATGTGACAAAAACATCTGATTATATGTCTGACTGTCTTTTACTTGGCTGTGCACATGCTTCGCTGATCTGGGACTGATTATTAAAGAAAACATTAGGAGATTTTATGATACTGAATTGTTGTGCCATGAAATAAAGTGAATGTGTTGCATTTAGATTTGCTTGTAAATTGTATTTTAAAATGTAATATTTTAAATAAAGTGATTTTTGTAGCTAAATAATTGTGTCTGGAATTATTTTCTAGGCTAGTTATTCTCTAATAATCTAGATGATAAACCTACATAAAATCCTCTTCTTTTATCAACGAAATCATTCGATAGAGCTCTCTAAAAGTCACATTGTGTAATTTTCAAGCAGATAATAGGCTACATTAGACACATGCTTCAAGCACTAGCGCAGTTGTAGGGCTATCCCATCCGAATCATAACCCCCCCAAAACAGCGGAGAACATTGGAAACGGGTGGACCAGACGAAGCATTAGTTGTGTCAGGGGTAGTCTGGGGATTTGACAGATTCACACGGATATGTGTGAGAAACATGCGAGAAAGAGACGATCGGTGACCCCAGCGCCAGCTGCCATTAAGTTTTAATTAGCTGGTGAATGGCAGCGACGTGAGGCCCTGACTTCTGGACGTGCTTTGAATCCCGCCCCGCCGTTTCTTGTGTGGGAAAGTTTATCAGGCACACGCTTTCCAGAGGAAACCCCGCCCATGAAAAATAAATAATTAGCCTACTTTATTCAATTAGGCTTTACGTTTGTGTGCTCCATAAATTAATTCGCAATCTTACCGACACCGTGTTGGGTATAATTCCATAGTCTAAATCAGTGTGGGCTTTATAACACAAATGTTGTAGGCTATTTTATAAAGGCCTATGGCAAAAGGTTTATTTACAGAAAAAGATGCCAAAATATATAGGTAATGTAGCCTATTGGAGAAAAATAAAATCTTCTTCGAATTGAAGGTTTGGAGACAGCGATTTTAACACATATAGCATGTAATTTATAGGCCGAGTTGATGAACTCTAAACTAGGCAACACATCTCCCACCCTTGACCTCAATCACTGTCCGTCCTGATGGCCGGAATCAACAACAGATGGACACGAGTAAGGTCAAAAAGAGATTATTTCCGACTCCGTTCATTTTATCAGAACGGTTTAGGAGACTGCTAAAACGTTACGTTGATTCCATGTGGCTAAAAAACAAAACCTCCAAATAATAATAACCCATGTTTTTTTATTGTGCCCTATATTAGTTAACCTACATGTTTTATTATCATTCATAATGACCGATAATGTACGTTTAATTTTAGTCATCCTGATTTATTTTGATGATATTACCTTTGGTAGTCAATCATTTTTATTAGGGCTTTTTTTGTTTTGAAAAACTGTGCTTTTTAGGCCTATGTAATTCTTGTCTATTATCAGAAACGTGCACAATTTACCTGCGGTGTTAATCTTTAATTCTGTGTCAGTTTTGTGTGCTTTTTGTACCTTTGTTTGCGTTCAAGCTTGTGATAAATTTGTCATCAAATAAGGATTTTGTTTCAACACCCATCATTTGTAAACATTGTGTGAGTCAGTTAGTCAGTTACAAAGTGTTTTTTGATGAGGGCAAAAGTGTGGCCGAGGGTCAGGGACCTGTTGGTAATGCCTGGGTGAGGTTTGGGGTCAGAGATCAGGGTCTGGACAGTCCCCTTGAGGCCAATAAACAGGACCTGAGAGATAGCAGTGTGAGGGGTCAAAGCTAAAGGTCAAGGACCACTGATTAAGTGGTTTCCTGCTATTCCCAAGTGACAGCTGGGCTGAGATGGATAAGTAGAGACATGGTCTGTCACGATGCCAAGTTAACAAAAACTAACAATTGACGAAACAATGGATCTAAACCAACAACCAGTTAATGTCTGGGATCAATGGTAGTGGACACCAGAGCTGTAAAGAGAGAATCAATGAGCAAGCAAATAAGGAAAAAGAAAAGAAATTGCTGTGTGGATCATTTCTTTATTTTACACAAAACGTTTTGAAGTTTCACTTTCATAGAAGAGCACTAATAGATTCAAACTGCATCAAATTATAGGTGAATCCAGTAAAATATTTTACAGTAATGTAAATTAGCAAACCCATCACTATTACTTCCCAGCTGAATATCACATCAGCATTTCTAATCAAAAGTATCTAATTTCAGTCAAACAGTCAAAAGCACTCAGTGCTTAGAGACCAGAGAGAAGGAGAGAGAGAGAGAGAGAGAGAGAGAGAGCAAGAGAGTGAAAGAGAGAGCAAGAGCAGGAATCCTTAGTGCCTCCAATATAGCAGTCAATGTTGGAGCTATTCTACTTTTGGGGGGAAAGACCAGAGTAGGAATTGTTTACGTCTTCCCAGCCAGGGGCTATGTATATGAACTTTTAGCATAAGAAAGGAGATGGGGCCTGTGAACGTCTCTGACCCATCAACCTTTCTCCCGGGCTCTGAATGGAATCACTTGAGGGCTGCCCAGTCTCCACATCAGACCTGGGCCATGCCTAAACTCCTAATCAGGCGGGTTTTATGCATCCTACAACACCCTCCCCCTCTCTCACCTTGGCAGCGCCTCCCTCCACTGCTTCACAGTGAGCCTATACAGCAGTTTGTTTAAGGCCCCCAGCCCCCACCTCCTCCACTCACCACCTCCACCCATGGGCCCCAGACACTTGAGGAAGTCGGGGGAGCTGGTATGAGACAACAGGGGCCCCTTCCCCTTCCTCTTCCTTGAGACCCTGGGCCTCCTTATCATCAATTAGTTCCCCCTCCACCGAGCTGTAGATCACAAAGTCCAATTATAATTGTAAATGTATCAGACTCAAATCACTCATGCTCTCGCGTCAAATTCAGATTTGTACAGATTCTGGGAGATCGAGGGAAAGGGAAAGTCAAATGACAAATTACTTCACGTTTCTGGCTGCATGTTTGAAATCAAACGTAATAAACAAACATGAATAACCGAAGTATTTACTTCACATACCCAAATTTGCCTGGCTCATTCAACACATATTTGATATATTTTAAATGTAGCCTATTATGAACAAAACATTAGTGGGTAATTTATCTTCATATTGCACAGTTCATATATATACTATAGTTTAAGATTTGGTTTATTAAAATACCTTCTAAACAAACAGATAGGCTAGTTAAAAAGTAAACACTAAAGATTTAGCAACTGAGAAAAAAAGATGTTGCTGTGTCTGTTAGGGTGTAGGTAGTGCTGAAAGGACAGCGCCACCTCTCTTGCTGCATGTTGAGGATCGCTGTGGGCCTATAGCGAATTTAAAAAAACCATATACATTTTCCTGCTTTAATTTCGTTTGTCTATATCTAACTATAAAAGCTTGTATTGTGTCCTCTGTCTGTGGCTCGTGTATCTCGAGTATGAAGTATGAAGTTGAAATTCGGCAGTTGTATTACTCTTGACCCAATATGTTTGAGTGTGAATTTTTGGGGAGGAGCTGTCACGAAAATAAAATATATACGCGTTTGGTAAAATAACCTCCTCTTGTGCATAACTTATGCCATCGTTTATATTACACTTATTGACAGTAGGCTAACAGTGGTCACTCATTTCGATACTGGCATTTCAAACATCACTGTTACTGTTACAGGCCGAAAATATCTAAAAATGCTACCTCATAAAAGTGTTCAGATTAGAAATCTCACCTCAATCCCTACACTTTACCGCCTGTTATACGATTATTACTAACTTGTTCTGGTGTATTAGGACATTGGGAGTGCTGCCCTTGCACGCCTGGCTGTCTTCCCAGAACGGATATTCACAACCTGCTGTGAATTAGATGTAGGTCGATGTTAGGCCTATACATTCTTCCCTATCCCCATAAGTCTGACAAGTGTTTATTGGTCAAGTGTTTGGCCGTAGGCCTACCCCTTTCGTTGTGAATCTTATTTCCGAGATAATCAATACAAATGTAGTATTTAATCATTCCATGTGAAGGTGTAGCCTACAGACTACAAATCTATGAAACAAACGTCTATAGCTAACAGAACAGCCTGTTAAATATATATTACAGGTAGCCTATGCTAACTTCAGAATATAAATATTATGTGGCGAAGTTTGATCTTTAAAAAAAATTAGCATTTTATAGTATTTATATTTTGGTATTCAGTATGTCATTATAATTCTACCAGTGTCCCATGTGTGGACAATCATTCAAAGATGTCAAACAATTGACGGGTTAAGATATACTAAAACTGCATTTTTTTGTGTAAAACAATGCGAAATTCGTTTGTGCAGGCTAGGCTAATAGCTGATTATATTGTAACTATTAAATACAGGCTAATTTGATGTATCATCTTCAACAAATTTCATAGGCCTATCATTTGGTAGCCTACACTTCAAATGTAGAGTAGGCCATAACGAAATTACAGAAATTGGGCTTCCTAAAATATGATGAAAGGTCAACGTTTAAAAAGGCACATGTTTTTGTCCATTCAAGTCAATTACAACGAGCGCAAGAAATACGTGTATTAGATATTTGAAGATCTGTCAAAGTATCACATGATGATACTCTCAGAAATCCCTAGCTGATCCAGTATCGAATGGTCACACTCATACCACAATCATACATAACAACAAATCTGGCCATGGATGAACAAAAAGCTGTAATTTCAACCATGGGGAAAATGAACAAAACTAAGGCCACCACTTATGAATTCACTCATGGTAATTGGTAACGTACAATATAGGTTTAGCACGTTTAAACCAATGTGATGGCTGCCAAGAACATAGGGAAAGTGTGCTGTTGGCACAAGCTAGCTTGGCATCTGGTAGACAGGAGCACCATGCTGCTCCGAACAGGCTGATGAACACGTGTATGTTTAGTAGTCTAGCCAGAGCTAGACTGCAGTGCTGCATGGTGTCTCACTTTCATCTGTGTGATGGAAAGACAATACATGGGGAGGATTTTTGCATTTCATGTAGAAAGATCCATAGCTGTGTAGATTTCTCTCTGAGAGTGAGTGAGTGAGTGACTGAGTGAATGAGTGAGCGAATGAATGAGTGTGTGCAAGTGTATGAATGGGTAGATTGTGTCATAACAAGCAGACGGCTGGAGGTGGATAGTGACAGTAAGGGCCCTCTGCTCAGAGGGGTGCAGAGTTGAGCCCTCTCAAAAACCCAAACTCCGGAGACTCTGTGATGGACCGTCATGGAATCCTTTAGAGAACGAATCCAGGACCTCCCATGTAACAAAGAGGCTTTGTTGGGGTGAAATGTTAAACGTTTTTTCAATTAAATACATGCCTCCTGCTAAGGAATAACAACAAAATGTGTACGCTTTAGACCTCATCTCTTTGTTGTTCAGAATGCACAGTTTCTAGTCTGAGAGAGGAAGAGAGAGAGAGAGAAAGAGCCACAGGATCTACACTGAGCCACAATTACCCATATGCGCATGCTTGCACTCAGAAGGAGAGCCCATCAGAGCTAACACAGTATGAATGAGACCATTTATTGGTGAGAGATGAGGATGAAGCCAACCCAGTCAGTCCCAGATCAGTCTTGGCAACGACGCAGCTCTGTAGCGATTGGCTGAACTCAGTATGAATCACAAGAGTCAAAGGTAGAAGGTTGAGTGTGTTAGCTGTGCTGAGAATAGCACTCTGAAGAATGGCAGCTGCACAAAGACAAAATGGAAACAAAGTTTTCCTTTCAAAAACCTGAAACTGTCACTCAAATTAATTAGATTTATGACAAATTCGGTCATATTTAAGATGTATTACGGGTAATAATAACTCAAAAGTACATGTCTGATATTACCACATAGGCTACTACCATGTAATGTGACATGGTTCAAATGTTATTGAGACTAATTTCATAGACAGATCATTCCACTGAATCTCTCCTTGGATTATTCTGTATTTTTACTCTGTATTTTCTCACACCAGTGTAAAAGGCCATGAACAATCTCCAAGTCCTCCACTACAAGCCTCTCAGGGGTCTTCGGACTCACACCCACAGGAATGCAGAAGAAGGGACATTCCTACAGGCTGGTTCTGAACACCATCATCAGTGACATTAGGACCTGTCTGGGACGGGATCTTTGTCTGCTGTGCTAACCTCTGACCCCAGACTGTCTGGAGGGCCTCTGGGACAGAGGGTCAAGGTCAAGGGGAAGGGGGGGTGGGACCAGGCTGCATCTGGGGGGGGTGACACACACCCTGTCTGGGAGTGGAGGGCTCAAACAGTCCCAAATGTCTGTTTGAGGGGATACCATGTACCCCGTAGGACCCCACCCACTGTCTGCCCCACCCCCATCACCCCTGGATGAACAGAGGGGGGTGCTGATGTCTGGGTCTGAGCTCTGGTTCCCAGACAGGATGTATAAAGAGAGTACGTAGACACAAAGACACAAAGACTCACATCATCACAGGATAGAACAATATTCTCACACATCATGGTTTATTGAAAAGCGTGATGCTGCCCGTCCTCCTCTCCTATTGGCACAGCTGTCCTCAATTTGGCCATGTTGTGATATATACATTATATATAACAAACCCAGATCATACTATTTTCTTCTATTCCCCCACCACGAACAGGAGCAACTTCTAACCTGAACATAAGTGAGAATCTAGGACATGGAGTCTGGTCATGTGCTGAGGTGTGGAGGGAGGGAGGGGGCTGGTCACAAAGGGGCTGTAGGTTCGAGGGACAAAGAGGAGTAATGGATAACCCTGGTGAGGTGCTGGCAGACTTGCACTCCCCATGAGAAGAGAAGGGAGCCCAGTGGGCATCAGTAGAGTCTGAACAAGGTCATAGTGCCCCCTACAGGTTGCGAAGGCCTTCACATTGTTCTTAGGCAAGCAGAGATGGTCCCGAGTCCTTACCCATTCTGCCAACCGTTGACAAACAATGTACTCCCCTCGTGTTCCCTGATGCACACACACACACACACAGACACAGATGCAGACACACATGCACACACACATACATGAACGCACATCACATACACGCACACACATTGACATCCGTGGCTCCAGACCTCCCTGGTGATCTGCAGTGGAGCGTGTAGCCACCTGTCAATCATCAAATCCCGCCCGCTTTAAGAGAGACATTTCGTCTGGGACAACGGCGCGCCGTCCCTCCCCATACATTCTGCCTCCCCTAGCAACCATCGTCGGGTGACTAAGAGGCTTTGTCCCCTCACAACGGGAGTCCGCCATTGAACCCTGGAGTCCATAGCAACCAGAGGGTGCCAGAAAGGGCCTTTTCTGTAGGTTGGGTGAAAGGCCTGTTCTTGTCCCTGCGTCTGGGATTCATAGGATGGGCCTGAATGGTGTTCCCTCCTCCTATTAAACGCTGGTGTAACGGAGCGTATGAAGGGGCCGGCCGTGAGCGGATAGGATCATGTCTAATCTGCTGTTCCTCTCTGCTGTGGTCCGATAGGGACACTTAAGCAGCCTCTGTGGGCAGTTAGCGGACTGTGGTGGCCTGGGGTTTGGGAGGCACAGAGTGGTGCGGGGGGGTTGGGGTTTGGAGGCACGGAGCAGGGGCCGGGGTAAGATGGGGTTTGGTGACAGATGGGTAATGCCAGGGAGGGCTGGGCACAACTAGGCAAAGCAGAGCAAGGTAGAGCTGGCCACGGCCTGGGAGGACTGGGGAGGCAATCACAGCAGAGCGGAGCAGACACAGCTGGACAGGTCTTGGGAGTGCTGGTGGTCCATGGGATGTGGCAGAGCAGAGACAGTTGGGGGTGGAGCAGAGAGCAGGGTTCAGAGAGGTAAATAAGGACAGTTTCCATAACTTCAGTGTAGCAACACGTTTGGAAAGCCCACGGCAGCAGCAAGCTTTAAGCACAGGGGGACGGAAGAGGAGACGTGAAAAGAGAAGGCGGAACGAGGGAAGTTTATGAACACTTTCATGGACTTGTGGATGCTTTCACAGTCTGTTTTTACAAGGGTCTTTAGGAGTAAATGAACACCCAGGCCTAAACGCCCCATTACACTAAACACATCCCCAGGCATCTCCTGAAGACTGTAAAGTTAACACCCTGGATCAGAGGCTGGTGATGGCATTTAGAAAGGGATCAGGAAACCCTGATTGATGGAAATACGACGTCATAACCACAACGCACCATCCGTCCGGCCCACACTGTCACCTAGCTATCTTATGAAAGGATGTACTACATGGGAGTAGCCTTAAATCATCAAAGCCAATAACCAAAATGTGTAATACAGGTACTGGACATCAAAAGCTTTTTGTGTTATGGTATTGCACATTACAAACCAATAAAAGTTCACAACCACTATGTGGAGATGAGACCTACAGCTGTAGGTTTGTCCTTTATCATTAATGAGGGTCTCTCTGGCCTCCCTTTATGAGCATGCTTTGTATGGCTTCCATTCTACGCTTCCATCCTGGGTACTCTTTCCCACCCTCTTCTTCGCTAGACCTGTCAATCAAAGGTGCTGATTGACCTCAGGAGGCAGGCAGTCAGTCGTTGTTTCTAAAAAGCGAGGCCTCGCACTTCTCCCTGCCCCTCCCTCTCCGCACGGCCCCACGTCTCTCCAAGCGCACCCTCTCAATACTCACTGGGTCCTCTGTACTGTACACAGTACCTCTCCTCCTGCTGTCTTTCTCTCTCTCTCTTTCAGATGAATGACCCTCCCGCTCCTCCTCTACATTCCCCAGGCTTCCCCTCTCCCCTCTCCCAGTCAGCAGGACCATCCCTCAGGTCAGTGTCTCAGTAGAGACAGAGTGGTGGCCCCGGGCCCCAGAGCTGCAGCTTCTCTCTCCCAGGGTCCAGGCCTCCTCACCAAAGGCCTCCCTGACCCCGGAGGGGAAGGAACAGGACCATAAAGAAGGTCTCTGATTTCGTTTTAACAGGCCGCCGTATCCGCCCTCTAAGTGGCTGATGAATATACATGAGCAAAGTTTAGGGTAAAGAACTGGGGGCTTGTGTGTGTGTGTGTGGTGTGTGTGTGTGTGTGGTGTGTGTGTGTGTGTGTGTGTGTGTGTGTGTGTGTGTCTGTGTGTGTAGAGGGGGGAAGGGCTGACATCTGAAGGGGGAGTGGTGTTCCCTTATTCACAGCAGGGCTGCATCTCGTTTAATTGGAGCACTTGTGGCACCATTACCTCCTTTACTCCGACGCGTTACAGATGACAAAAGAAAACAGCCCTAAGCCGGCTTTTGTTCAGGGGGAGACTAGAGAACAGATTCCTGTGTAATGCTGCTGTGGGAATCAACCATACCATACCCTTATAGGAAGCCTCACTCCCAGGCCAGGATAATACCACAACCAGGACCAAGGGTCGCATTTATTTAAAAAAATAAAGAACATTATTTAATTTTTATCCCAGCCTTTCCTTTAATGTACACATTTTTGGGGGGAAATGGTTGATGAGCTGAATGACATTGATGTAATGTAGGCACGTAATATACACATATTATGGATTATGGATTCTGTACAGCTTGCTATGAGGCAATACTATACCCTAAATATAAATAGCTGGAATGTATCCTGTTTGAACAAACGAAAAACACATCTGTTTGTTTATTATCTCGAGTAAAATCTTTTTCCCATCCCATATTTTTCTCAATGCAGCATCAAGAGATTGGTTTCAGATTGTTAGTTCTACCTGCCGAGGTATGAACCTCGTTCAGCTTCCTGATTGTTTAACCTTTGACCTGAGGTCACGGCCAGGAAGAACGATCCTAATGTGTGTGTAGTCCCCTGCAGTAACCCTGGTCTCCCATGAGAGCAACAGGGTTTGACCTCTCATCCCTCACCCTTGTCTGATCTCTCTGGAGAGAGGTCCGAGGGAGGTGGGGGTCAGAGCAAGCAGTGGTCTGACTGCTCACATTTGGACAAGCTAGACACTTACGTGGAGCTGGCACACGTTGTGTTCATTATGTCTGAGCCACGTTCATCATTTGGTTTGTGGTAAATCAACTCTAGACATGTAAAACATTTCTGACCACCTAAATATATGATCCCACAACAAGTCAGAGGGTGAATTGTGTGTGACTGGTTCACTGTTCGAAGTTCAAACGAAGCAATCCCAGCCTAATACTGTACATTGTAGTCATCATTTGCAAAGGAACTCTGTACTATGGTGGATTGTTATGCACATGATTGTGCATAACAATCATGTGCAAAAAACATAGCATTTATTACAATCTTCATTGAGAAATGATAATAATAATAAAGAATCATCTCTATTATGTAAAACGTAGTATGTAAGAAGTATGTAAGTACTTAAGTATTTCTTTTAATAAAATAAGTTGATTTGATAACAGTGAATGTATAATACATTACCCTCTATATTTGTAATGTCAATATTATCTATAATAAAAAAAACATACTACATTTGTGTACGATTTTGTGTACATTTGTGTAATTACCATAATGTGTTTCAATACACTTTACAATATACAGAATGGTCTACATTGAAATGTAAGTAAGTTGAATTGACAGTAAAGTTTCTCCACACTGGTATGCAGAGCCCTGATCAATAAGATGATTACGCTCACACCGTTCAAGCGCCTATAATCTATCTATCTCTTTCTAGTGCAAGTGATTTCTTTGGTGATACAAACACAACTTAATTGAAATATGGCTGTGGCTTCCACAGACAAATCTAAGTGTACTTGCATTACATATTTAAAACATGATTCCTTGCAGAATATCATCTTAATATGAAATATACATACAAATCAAAATTTGTAAAAATAAAAAAAACAATCTCTTTCTAAATATTAGGTTTGACATACTAGGTTTACCAGTTACAATGGCACACATAACAGGGCTGACTCATGTTCATTCAGTTTTGGTTAGCTAAGTTCTCTTTCCAACATTAGCCACTGCTTTCCAAGAGATGTCTGCTACGGCGCAAAGTAAGCAGTAATGAGAAGTAGTCTGGTATTCTGCGTAAACTGCATATGACTATGCAAGACTAGCTAGGACTGTGTAGTACTGTGCAGTGCTGTGTAGGACAGTGAAGGACAATTTAACGGTAATTATGTAGTATAGTTTAATACCTTGTAGTACCTTTTTCTGTAGTACCATGCAGTATCATCTAGAACTGTGAAGTACTATCTCAGAATGATTAATAAGATGGCAGTGGAAAGTTGTTGTGTTTGCCCAGTAGGAGTTAGGTGGGGTTGTCAGAAGCAGATGAGATGGAAGAACTTTTGATCCAGCTTCAGTTCTGTTCCACAGAGAAGTTGGAGATTCCACTGTAAGTGACAATGTTGCAAATTATTATTATTATATTTTTATCCAACCCAGTCGGGTACATTTTCCTATATTTGTTACAGAAGCATATTCTTTTCAGACCAATACAATAGCCGCAGTGTAACAGCAAGGTGACTTTCAGCCAGCAGGCAACCAGAGCTGACAGACACCTGCATCAACAGACAAGAGATGGCGCATGGCAGCCTTTCCAACTGAAACTATCACTATAAACAGAGTCAGAGGGGAAAGGACACTTAAATTATGCCTCACTGTCTGCACCATCAACATACATGTACAGATCATTATTCGATCATTTTTCTATTGGCCTGAACAAGAAGGAACCAGTGGATGTAGCGCATGTTTCCTTATAATATAGAGTCTTACTGCCATCTAGAGGATACAACTGTACCCTATCTCAGGAGAACAAAGGACTCTGGTTCATCTGTGTGTGGGTTTGGACTAAACCAAGAGGTATGAGGGGAAGGGGGGGGAGTGATGTGGCTTGGTAAAGATGAGGTAAAGCAGAGACTTACACATCCTTGTTTCGCATGTGGTTGTTGTATGCCATGACAGGGGGAGCGCTCTCCTCCTCCTCAGGTACCTAAAAGGGGGAACCAACCTTCAATATACATCATACACCACCGCTCACCAAGAGTCCTAGATTACTGTCCATGTGCAAAAGCATTGTGTAAAGTGTTACATGTGTTTTCGTCATGACTGGACACAGCTTGAGAGAGCTGTCGTGTGTCACTCACTTCCCAGTAGGCCTCGTCGTCAAAACAGCCGTCATCCGAGGGATCGCCCCAGATAGGCAATCTGAGGATGATGCCTGAAAACAGTGGACAGACGGGATCACTGAACACTCAGTCCTAAACATACACACAAGGTTTTGTACAGGCATATCCTACAAGTTCAAGTTCAAGTATTTTATTGTCAGATGCACAGAACAACACAAGGTCAGACTGGGCACTGACATTCTTAAGAGAAGAAAACGCAAGCACCTGGCATAACATAACGTATAAGTACACAGAACATAAATTACATCTATGCTAAGCTTAAATGAGTAAACCTCTTAAATATACAGATAAATAAATAATACAATATACTAAACCCTAAATAAACATAATAACCTATTGTTCCCCTATAAACCTATTCTAAACTAAGTGAAGTACAACACCAGTCCTACAATCCTTGGCATTTATGTAAAGTGAAAGTACAGTGTTTCACATGTAAACTTGCTAAAGAGCAAACCAACAAGCCTTGCGTCGAAACCCTACCACCATGTTTACACAGCAATCAAAATGTTAATGGCAGAGTACAGTGCAATGGTGTTACGATGATGATGATGTCGTGTTGCGATGCCACGACGATAACACCGTGACAGTGTTTTTCCAATAAGTATTCATGATCATGTCCTCACCAACAAGGATTCCTCCCCCGATTCCAAAACAGAGAGCCACACAGAGCCCAGCTGCCTGGTGTCCACCTTGGCGGGCGGGCGTCGTGTCTTTCCAGTCACCAACAAAGTCAAATGTGTTGATCAACCTTCAAAACAAAGACACAGATTCAATGTGTGAACAGTGGACGGCGCATCAGCTTCTCGTGACGACGTATCCTCACTTCAATCCACACATTTTATACATTATATGTTACGAGACATTTTCTGTGAGGGACGTCCATCTTTTTTTTCACTTCTTTACTTTCTGACACCATTCTCTCTGTATCGGTGCAGCATCCATGTTAGCACCTGGTGCTGGCCCCTCTATTGGTCATGTCAACTCACCCCTCCCTTCCGTAGACAGACACAGAGGCGGCAGCAGCAGTAATGGCACCCACAATGCCCCCTATGACCCCAGGCATGCCGTGGAGGTTGTGGACGCCACAGGTGTCCTGGATCTTCAGTGTCTTCTCCATGAAGGGCTGGAGGTGAAAGAAAGACACAGGCCAGTGCTTCAAAACCATATCTAAAATCTTCTCAAACACCTGACCAGTTGCTTGTTCCCGAAAGTCAGATAGGTGAGGCTTGGGAACATGAAAAACGATTTTGGGAACAGTCTATTGATTTCTATGAGGATAATGAAACACTGAACTCTAAACACAAATACAGTAAGCCGTTGAGTTATTTGATGTCAACACACTGGTCTGAGGCACTGCAAACATGGCAGATGAATGATGAAAGCACTTTCTAAAGAAGAGAAAGCGGGACAAATGATCTCCACCTCTAACAGAAATAACAAAGGATGTCATCAGTTTCTGGCTAATAACACAGATACGGGCAGTTACACGTTGCTTTGAGAGACTTATTTTGGACTGTCGGTAAAGATAACTGTGGGGGCTGTGAAGCACACAATAACCAAACCTAACCAACTCTACTCAACCTAACCTACCAAAACGAACTAAGCAAACCAAACCTCACCAAACTTCATCGATGAGCCTGAACCTGAACGCAACCACATGTTTAACATCAAAAGTTAATAGATAGAACCATTGAGAGTTTAGATCAGTCAGTGTGAGCCAGCCAGGAGGCCGTGTGACCCTGCTGCCACGGTTACCGAGAGGTAGATGTATCCCAAGGTGGAGATGATTCCGCAGCAGAACCCGACGATCAGACACCCGTACGGCATTAGCATGAACTCTGCGGCCGTTCCCACGGCAACGCCGCCAGCCAGCGTGGAGTTCTGAATGTGGACCTTGAGAGCGGGAGCAGCAGAAAACGACATGAATACAACAGGCAGGTGCATTGTGTCAGAAACCACATTAACCTGAAGGTTTTTCCTTCAAAATAAAATGAAGGATAGTTACAACCATCAAAAGACATACAATATCAAATGAGCCCCACAACCATTAACTTCACTTGGATTTTCCTCACCCTAACACAAACCCAGGAAAGATCCAACAGATGACGCCTCTCACAAGCGTGTTCTGCTCAACTTCTACTTCACCAATACAACATGTTCCAACACTCAATTTAGACTACAGGCCTTTACCATGTCCAGCTTGCCATGCTTGTTGTAGAGGCTGGAGATGGCAATTGTGGTGAGCACGGTGGAAGTCAGAGCCAGGTAGGTGTTGATGGCGGCCCGGTGCTGACCATCCCCATGGTCCGTGATGGCTGAGTTGAAGCTGGGCCAGAACATCCACAAGAACAGGGTTCCTAGAGGAGAAGGGTTGAGCACCAGATTAAGACATGTGGCAAACAATGTATCAAAATACATCCTGTATGCTGTCATTGTGTTTGAGATGACCCACCAATCATGGCGAAGACATCAGAGTGGTAGACAGACCCCTGGAGAGTCTGGCTCTGGTGCAGGTTTGGGCGATAGAGCATCCACGAGATGGACAGACCATAATAAGCCCCAAATGTGTGGATCACCATGGAGCCTCCAGCATCTTTAGCCTGGAAGTGAGAAAAAGATATGAAACGCGTGTGTGCCTTTTTATTATTATGGTCCTACTTGTTAACAAAAATAGACAAAATGTCAAAGACATGAGAACCAATCCCTGAGGGCCCAGCAGAGGGATATCAGCCATTGACTCACATGGATGAGATCGAGGATAATGTACTCCTCCACAGCAAACAGGGTGATACCAAACAGGGTCATAACCATCAGCTGGACCGGGCTCACTTTCCCCAGAACTGCACCGTATGCAATCAGGCAGCCGGCCACACAGAAGTCTGCATTGATCAGACTGAGGGAGGGAAACACAATGGGGAAGACAAAAATAATGGAGAAAAGGGGAGAACAAAGCAAACCCAAGGCAAACGGTTTTGGTTGAGGGAGAGCAGCAGTATTGGTGACTGCATCCGAGACTGGACATTTGGTGTTTCCGATACTGGAAGATTGCTTAATTGACATAACAAACTGTCGACTAGTCTCTTATCTTGTCTCCATGATTCTGATGCATCACTTCACTTCCTGGACTCCCTGGGTACAGAACTGGTTTGAAACCATTTCTCTTTTATGCACGCATGTACACTTACTGTACAGTATAATAGCTGACCCGCAGCAGTATGATAGTGCGTGATTTGCACTAATGTGTTTATGTTTCTCCTCAGATTACTGTGTCCACAGATGAACAGATGAGCATCAGCAGAAGCAGATGTATTATCACAAATACAGGTTTCTCCACCTGCTCCACCTGTTCTCCTTCCTGACAACATTGTATATCCAACATCCATATGTAAAATGGATTTCTGTAATACGTGTTCCACTAATTTAAAGGTTAAAAAGTTAGTATGTGACTGTGCCAGGCTGTAATAGTTACATTTCTCTGTTCCTCTTTCATGTGCAAATATCGAGAGGGTCAATCAACACTGTTTTCTCTAGTGACCTGTCAGATCAATGCTCTAGCTTGTATGAAATACAAAGAAATATGAAAATAGAACCAAAATCTACCTCTCAACGCCAATTCTGATCTTGCCATCGGCGCCCAGAGAGTGGAACCAGCCTTGCATGAGCAGGGCCCACTGGATGCCGAAAGGCAGCAACCAGGAAGTTGAAGCCCACGGCGCCAAAGCTGTAGCGCTTCAGGAAGGTCATGAGGAAACCAAAACCCACAAAGATCATCACGTGGACATCCTGGAAACCTGGAGGGAGGAGAGATGGGGGAAGAGGATGGGGTGGCAAGAAGGGTGGGGATGAAGGAGGACAGGGGAGGACAGGATGGTGGATAGGGGAAAGAGAGGTAAGATGAAGATGTAGATCAACATTGAAGGTTGTAGAGGCCAGAGGAGGAGGAGACGTTATATCACCAAATGTATGATATTTATATGTTGTGGGTTGTGTACAGTCCTCCCTGTCTCTATACACCTCACGGCAATTGACATAAAATTAAGAATTCACATGTAGAGAAATGTGAAAATTCTTAAATTTGAGGGAAATCCAAGTAGAGATTAGCATCAAGCATTCATCAGTTCATCCATGTTCCCTCTGCAGGTGTGAGATTCCAGTTAATATGTCTGATGACAGCTTTGTTGTAGCCCCTGAACCTGTAAAATGTTAGTCAAATATTACTGTCAAACATTACTGTCAAATAATACTGTCAAACACAACTGTGGGCCCCACAGGCCTCTCAGCGTGATCTGCTGTTTACAATGACAGCTGCTTGTAGCTAGTCACTCACAGACCCTGAACTCAAGAACTGTCATGGAAGGTCAAGGCACTCACTGATTGATTTCACAACACAAACTCAGAAAATGAGGGTCACATAGGACTTTCCTGAGGACAAGTCTGGAGGATGAGATCAACACTTCCCGTAGGAGACACGTCATTTTTTCCCAGCCTCCATAAGGGTTCATCATGGATACAGTACAGTCAAACTCAGAACATGCCACCGTAAAATGAATGAAGACCCGCAGCTAGCCACTATTATCATGTCCAGCAGCCACAGCAGTCAGGGACATTCCACTTAACAAAGGCCCCTTCTAACGCACAGTGAAATATGAGATATACCTACAATAGAAAGACAATAACCTAAAGTATTGTATAGGCATGTCACTGCAGGCTGTGTTTTTGAACCAGTCTTTTTACACAACGTGGCCCTATTCCCAAGTTCAGCTCCCCCCGTGCTGGCATACAGGAGTCAAATGATGCTCTTTGTAGAGCGTACCACATTCCGTGGTAACGAGGAACACTATACGTTGGAAGCTTGATCTGTTTCTTGAGAACAGACTGTCAAAAAAACAGATTCATCACTTGACATTCTAAACCTTTCTAGTGATGGCCTGGTGATAGTCTTGTCAAAGACACCCGATGTGTGCAATGAGGCCGAACACAACCACAACCACACCCACAGACCCTGACACTCGATATGGCTTGGAACAGTGCCAGGTGTACAATCATATTGTTGTTAAAACAATATAAAGTCTCAAGACACATGAACACACGCATGTGCACTCCTATATACAGTCTGTCGTTAACGGCTTCACAAAACAGCTATGGAAATAATTGACAAAGAGATTGTTTAAATAGATGACCACATTTAGTGGACATCTGCTCTTGTGACGTAGAAAGGTGGTAGGGAAGGAAAGTTGAGGGGAAGGCTCTGGGACACACGCACTGTGTATGTTTCTGACCCTCGTCATCAAATAACAATACTGGAAGAGCTCGTGATCTGAGCCAGGACCGCCCCCATCATACCTAGTCTGGAACCTGAACTCATCATGTCTGCTCATAACACAACTACCCCAAACACTGACCAATATTGTAACCTGGGAGTTTTCATTGAAAGGTCATTAAATATCTTAAGTTTTATAATCTAGTTTTAAAGCAGAAAATGTTCCTGTCCACAAATTACTGGTCTGAATGCACAGTATATACATATATATATATATATATAACAGGCATTCAAAGTATGAAAATACAAAATAAGATAACACAAAATATTTGTTTCCATTTCTTTATCAACTTCCTAACAGCCTTTGTAAGTATGATAATACATATAAATGAATTAATGTGTAATTGAGTAAAGATGACATCCTGTTATTAAGAGGAGAACATGAAAGGAGGATACTTACTTGGATATCTGAAATAGAAATCATTTTCAGCATCAGTAACGTTTTTTAATTTTTTCTCTTCCACCCAGTGTGTGTCTGATTCCGAGTTGTAACGTACGAACACTCCAAACAAGATGATCATCGAGATTTGCCACACAAAACACACTGCTGGAAGACTGATCCGAACGTTGGTATTCTTTGGCCGGTCACAGCACTGTCTGAAGCTTTGGATGCAGCCCATTGTGAAAGATGTGGAGTGAAAAAAGCTGCTTTCTCTGGTTCCGTGTCAGTACTAAACTGCTCTGGAAGTTGGGATGACAGGATATTTAACGGGTCTCAGCATCTTGGGTGTGTGTGGAGGTGTGTGTGGAGGTGTTTGTGGAGGTGTGTGTGAAGGCGTGTTTACTCGTTACAGCCCTTGGCCCTCCTCCTGACTGCTCTCTACTCATATTTCCATGCAGGCTAGAATGAACTAGAACGTTACTCTGCTGTTGGACTTGATCGTTTTAAATGTTACCGTAACTGGTGTTAGTCCTTCACTGTTCTTAGTATATTAGTATAAATTCAAATTCTTGGAATTCTTTTGCTCAGTGTTTGCAGTTTCATGCCCTGTTCTCAGTGTACACACACCAATGTGTTCTACATATGTTTACACAGCACTTTAACCTGAACAACACAATTCTCATCACATGGGCATAACATGTAGAATGTAAACCTTATGCTGTTCCCAAATCATATGTTTGACATGATAATTTGGCAAAAGAAAACCCTCAGAGTAAAATCTGTTTGTGTGCTATGACAGGCAAACACAAACGATATATATACGATATATCATGTTTTTATATAATATAGAACAGGTCTGTTCGTCACTCAGTCTGTGCTTAGTGCTGCCCATTACTCAGTCTGTTTATCCTGTCAAGCATTAAGAGTTAACAATGCGTGGCCCTGCTCACAGGCCTCTTGAGGAATCAGAAAGATGCATGACAGGTTTTACTCTGTCAACCATCATGGAGGTAGATTACAGAATCCAGGCATGGTCACGAGCACACACCCTGTAGTTGTGACAGGGATGCAATATCTGTAAGCAGTGTCTGGCCTTCTCTGACATTTGGTAACAATGTTGTTGTGAGGACATAAGTGTATCAGAGACACGATGTGAATCACACTCATTATTGGGTGAAGATACAATATCTCTAGTCAATCGATCTTCGGTCTATTTCATCATAAATATTTTGGTTACGTTTTAATGTGTTATTGCTAAGTTTGATGATTTGACCAAATAAAGACATGTAAACATTCCCATATCTGTATAGGATTTTTGCCTTAAAGTAATGTCACTATCATGTTGCCTGTATGTGAGTAGTAGAACGTATGAAAAACAAGCATTTTAGAAAATAGAGTTTACATTGCAATTCCAGGAACTACAAAACAGATAAATCAAGTATAAACTCTTTGGGTCAGATTGATCTTCAGTTGAAAATATCATGAGGAATTCATCAAGCATTTCAAGCCAATTCAAAACAAGAATACAGTCCAGTAATAGGTAGTAGGAATGTTACTTCCGAAGTCCCCTCACCCACTTTGCTTGGCCAGGGGTAAGGGGGGGTACGGTCTCCTCAATGCTAGGGGTGGAGTGAGTGGACAACTGACCTACCCTCCACTGGAGGGCCGTTGGGCGGTAGGTGACAAGGCAGTGGCCCTGCTTGTCCTCAGTGGAGTCACTGTGCTCCCCCACTCTCCCCAGTCAGGAATCCTGGGTCCCGCCAGTTTTCAGTAAAGCCCGCTGGAAGGAGAAAACATAGCAGTGAAGCAAAGTTTGTACGCACAATATATTGTTAATAAAACAACACATATTTACCACACATGACTGTACATCGACCCTTTCTGTTCTTGCAGCAAAAAAGTATCAACGATCCAACTGGCTCCATATATATGAATGGTAACTACTTATACTAATAAATACATTAAAACACAAAAACTTCAGTCGATCTATACCTATCGACCACCCCTAAATGTGATCAGTCTTACAGTGTCGTTTGCAGAAGCCCTGCTCAACCTGAGCTGGGAGGCCCAGTTTGATGACCCTCATAGACAGCTGTCTGGACTTGTGGTCTTTGCTCCAGCATGGGGACCTTAATAGGGGCTGAAGATGGCCTGCTTTGGCTGCGGAGGGCTTGCCCATGAGTCGTAGGACTGGGTGAAATTGCTTCCTCGACCGATAGTCCTGAGGAGGAAACAGGAGAGGGCTCTTTAGACTGAGCAACTGAACCAAAGCCTCGCAGAGCAATACAATACACAACTCTATAATTACACTGCAGAAAACCCTCATGGAAAATGTCTTAGGACAGTCATGGGAGTCTGCAGAGCAGTGGCTGGTGCCTACCAGTCGATGGCAGTGTGGAAAGAAGACCTTCTTGGGTCCAGGGGTGGGAATGAGGAGGCTGTAAATAAAGTCCACCACCCCCAGCTTTCTCAGCAAGATCTCCCTCAGCTTCAAACTCTTCAGACGCTCGACTTCCTCCTCCTCCACGATCTGACCCGGAAGCCTCGAGTTCTCCATCTCACCCTTCATACAAACACCACAGAAATCATGCAGGACAAGTCTCCATCAAAATCGTAATACCCAAACGTGACTCGGATTGAGCTGGACAAAACCACATGTTTTCCTTACACCTGCAGGGTCTTTGAGGGCCACATCGGTCTTCTCTGCTATCTGGCTGCTGCTCCTCTCCCCCTGAGACTCCCCTTGTAGACCCCGGGCCTCGCCCCGACTCCAGCGTTTCCCTGGCAACCGGGTGCGACCCGCCAGCTCCTCCTTCATTTGCATCTCCCTAAGCATCTTTCTGAGAGGGACAGGCGTGAGGGAGAGATGACACCCTCCAGCCTTCTGTCCTCCCCACAGAACCCGCAAGCCCCATTATCAGGGTGTTGCAATGGAGCCCTGTTCCCTTACCTGGAGCACTCCTCTCTGGCTTTAGAAGCCACGTTCTCCTGGTAGAGCAGGCCGGACTGTTGGAGGAACCTGTCGTATTTCGGAGAGTCGTCTCTGGGATAGATCCGGAGAAAGCCCCCGCAGTGCTCCTGCTCATACTTCTCCAGTTCAGTCATCCAGGATGCCTGGCTACTCAGCAGCTGCTCCCTCCTGTGGTCAGGATAGGGAAGTGCACCCTGAAAGACTCATTTAACAAGGCTCGAGACTACTTCAGATCTACATCCAGCTGAATACATGGTAAAGGTCTGCCCTCTTTGGGCAAAAACCTAAATGTGACCAAAAAAGATGGTACAAGTCAGCCAATTAGCCAAAACTAACAACAGTCTAATAATACAAATACATCCAACTCTACACTATGATTGCTGACCGTATTTTGGGGCAAGGCTGGTGTTTCTGTAGGAGGCGTTCCTTGACCATGCGCTTGTCCTCCTCAAGGACTCTCCTGCGGTCAATCGCCCCCAGGTTCAGCAGGGTCAGGGAGTCAGTCAGCAGGGCCTCTTTCACCTCCCAGTCCAGGGGGGAGTCAGTGGCAAAGCTGGGAGAGTGGTTTACCTGCAGAGAGCACAGAGGTATAACCTCTGCAGGTGGGATTTACCTCAGCAAATCGAAAGAAGATAATCCTACATCAGAGCTATTTGTCTGGTGTGTCCTCTGACTTCTATTTCACCCACCTCCAGAAGCCAGGGCTTGAGCTTGAAGTCCAGTAAGATGTCGAAGCCCAGGATCTCAAAGCAGGAGCTGGGGCCCACCTGGCTGGGGAAACCTATGCGGTAGTTCTGCTTCAAGGTGGGCTGGGCTGTGATTAGGGTCTTGATGATCACCTCCTCCATGTCCCTCCACACCACCATGGGGTCATATGTGTGTTGGGACAACCATGACCTGAAGGATGACAGCTTCCTGAAAGGCAGAGTCAATTGATTAACAGGTGTTTAGAGCACCAAATGTTTGAAAGAATCAAATGTTGATTAGAAAGAAGGTATTTAAAAGACCATTTTTAAGGGGGCCAATATCAGTGAACCAGACGGTGAGTCTACTGTTATTGTACAGTTATATATCTGATATTAGACTACCTTTTACTGCCAGATTCAACGTCACGGTCAAAATTGTTGTTGTGCTTGTTGATGGCATAGTTGGTGAGATGCATGCAGATGTCATCCTATAGACAGAAGCACATACAGGAAAACCAAGCGTAACATTTCTGTATTGTGAAGGTGAAAGTTTATTAAAGGTCGCTGGATGATGTGCATGATAAGACGGTGCTTGTTACCAGGTTGTTGCTGTGAGGGGGCTTGTATTTGGATGTAGCAAAGCGCATCAGACCCTCATTGTAAAGGAATATCCTCAGGGGGTCACATGATGTCACCAGCACATAGAGTCTCAGGTCAAACTTAAAGCCATCGATAACGAATGGCTGCGACAGGTAGATAACAATGAAGAATCAAAATAAATTATTAACGATGAGTAAAGATTAAAACTTGAGATACTTTCACAACTTTATGTCATTTCCTTCACTGGACTGAGTGGCAACCCTCCAGGGCTCCAGGTCATGGGTGAACTGGTAGGCAATGTTTGCTCTGCTTTAGTTGCCCTGGTGTGGTTACCTTGGAGATGTAGCTCTGGCAGATGATGTGCTCCTCAGGGTCAATGTCACGGGGCTGACGGGTGATGTAGATCCCTTTACCCTGGCAACTGTTGTCAGGTTTGCAGATGAATGTTTTGTGTTTCCACATCCGACAGTAACCTTGGAAGTCAACATAACTGAAACAGATGTGGGTGATGTCATTCAACTCTATGAACCTCCATTCCTAATCCAAGTATTTGTGTATGTGTTGATGTTGCCAGTCAAGAGTTTGAGCTCTTACTCTGCAGGCAAGCACCAGGTCTTAGGGAAGATGTGGTACTCTTTCGGGAAGAGGCGGAGCATCTTGTTCATGTTCCTTGCCAACAGATCCTTCCGACAGATCTCATTCATCCCAGGAAAGTGGTTGATTTTCTATATACGCCATGACAGCAAATACACACAAGTTTGTAATCACTTTCTTTTTATTGCTTGTATTTCCGAAGGCACACGACAAAAGTTTTTAAATATTAACCAATAAGCTAGGCTTGAGGGGGTTAAGCCATTATAGACGTAGGATTTCGGAATCCTCTCTCCCCTGAGAACCAGTCATGATTCTTTGGTTTGGGAGGGGCGTGGTGACGAAGTTATAAAACCTGGACACCCCATTTAATTGAAGTAATGTGCATTGTGATATGTGACAAACACCAATTCCTTTAATAGGTTAAAAAAGAAGAAAATAAAAAAACGTTGTAATGACTGCTCCCACCTGGTACCGCTTAATGTCCATAATACGGTCCAAAGAGACCGAACAGTCAGTCCAGTAGATGACCCAGTCCTCCATCTCCCCAACCTCTCGTAGACCAACCTCCAGGGCTGCTCGCCTCACTGGTCACACACACATCACAAGTGACACGCCTGCTCATTGTGTTGTGAATGTGTATTATATTACTGATAATGCACTAAAATCAACTGTTGTTCTTTATACCCGATGACAAATAACACAAACTGTGACAGTAGCCTAAAGCAAAATCTTACCACACTCATATTTGCAGTTTATGAGATTTATTCCAGGTGGCCTGATAATATAAAAACCACAATTAGGAGACAGACAGACCCAATTTTCTGATAGATAAAATAAAAAGAGAAGACATCTCGAGTGTACTAATAATACCTTGACCTCCTTTTCCTTTTAAAGTCCGATAGGGGGGGCTCTTCACTCTCCAATACGTTACTTTTTGCACCATCGTTGTCGTACTGTTTACATCCACTTTGGCTCACCTCTTTGGCACTGTCTTTCTCAGTAGTAGTCATTTGAATTTCTGTGGATTCCCATACATGAAATGTAAATGTTTTGCATTACAGAATGTCATTTTCATCTCGCAGTTCCCTAACACAAAGTCGGCATGTTATTTGTTTGGCCTCCCTCTTCCAGATATGCCGGTGTGACATCTTGAAGCTGCTGAACAATCGTTACCTTGGGGACACATCCCAAGGACGTTCTTTCCTTACATTCTGTATACGAAATAAATGCTACTGGATTGGCATTATATTCGTTGACTATGTAAGGGATAATGCCCGACGAGGTGTCCAATATCATCTGATAATGGACGATGCGGAGGCGTGAACCGTCCGACGCGCATTATCAGATGATATTGGACACCTCGTCGGGCATTATCCCTTACTTATTGGACCGCTGGTCAATACGGGTTTGGCATGACTACCCATTAGCCAATCAGAAGGCTCGTACTGTCGTTGCCATATAATAATTAGAATTATAGACCTATGTACTGTGATTACAAATAAATATTTTATTTCATAGTGAAGTCATCCACAAATTCAATACGTTTCAATCAGTGTAAAGTTAATCTATATAGTGGCACATCTGTGTAGATATAGGTTTATATAGGCCTCGATAAAATCAGGCTTCTACAGACTTTACATTTTTACAAGACACGTCATAAATCATGGGCATAAGTCCATCCGCAAATGGGCGATTAGTTGTTTTTCCAACTGAAGAAACTCTTCGTGAGGAAGGAGATACTTCTGAATGATAGACTTTACGTCTTCCTCTGTGCTACTGTCATAATCTTGTTTGTTTTTATATGGCAAATGTCCTGCTAGCTCACAAAGAGCCACGTTGAAGGCAGATTCTTCTTTAGAACCAAAGCAGGATATCCTGGGCCACACAACAATGCGCACGCCGCGCCGTGAACCGACGTGGGTGTCACCAGGTGGGCATCCTCGGGTGAAGAACAAGTTGTGGGCCTGGTTCCCCTCCAACAAGTAGTCAGTGACCTGACTAATAGCACGTACAACATTATCCAGGTGATCTATTTCCGTGTAGAATAAAAATCCAACAGGAAAATGTGCTAAACAATATAATCCCTTTTCAGGAATTAAAGGCCGGATTGAGGCACATTCGACCTGAAGCTCGTGGTCCAAATAATAACCGTGAAGGTGTAGATGGTTGACGGAAGCAAATGCTCCGAGACTGTTGAATCCGACCCGAAAACCAGGGGTCAGAGCTCAGAAGCACGGCCTCAATCCCTGTCCGAATGGCTGAATGCGTCAAAACCTGTGGAAAGCAGCTCCTGGGCTCAGGAATAAATAAGCAATGTCCAAACTCCAAGGGGCTAACATTAACGATAACCATTATTCTACCCAATTCACTCTCATTGTGCTCGTGATGCGATTCATTTTTTGTCATCTCAAATAGGACTTCTTCTGGTTTTATTTTGTTGAAGTTGAACTGCTCAGGGTTATAGTTTTGCTTAATATTCAATATTTCCTCGGGCTTTCTTCTCTCTATGCCTCGTTTAACATTCAGTTGGGCGACATACCTATACGGGCCAGGTAGAATCCGTGTCTGCAAGTCAGCTAGACGATAACGAAAAACCCCTTTTCGCATTCTGTCAGACCACTCAGCTTTCAACGTTGTGTCAAAAGTCGACGGCATGGCCTTTTTGTCATCAAGTATATTCGGCCGACAAACATCATCCACAAAATCCTGGTTGCTGTATACAAAACGGATGGCAGAGGACTCACGGACTTCCATACTTGGGGTGAAAGTTGATAGTTGGCTGGCCAGTAATTGCTGGTAATGTTGTTGACGGCAAGAGGCACAATTCCAGCGAGAATGTTTTAATGAGTGAATTATTCTTGACATGAGCATCGACTCGCATTCCCCGTAAAATCTGTCACAGTTTAAAACTCACTCAAGTCGTCATCGTCACTCAAATGTTTATTTACCTAGCACACACACATGCTAACGGTATTTCACCGGTTTCATATTTTTGGGCTACATTAGGGGTGTACGCCACCTGCTGTTGGGAGTGTAGCTCCACATACTAGTGTGTTACTAGGGGAACACAACAAGACAGGAAAGGGAAGTAGTTAGAAAAGTTATCGAAGCAGAACAACATTTCTCCTCTCAGTTGACGGCGAAAACAACAGGTGTTGTTGAATACTAGTACAGTGTAAACTAATAAAACCTCTAAAAGTAACAACATGGGAACAACTGCAAGTCAACTACGTAAGGATGTACTCTCCGAATACCAGGTGAGATCGCCAGGTGTTTAAAGTTTTTGCTGGCTAGCTAATGTTAGCCTAGGTAAGCTAAGATAACAAGATACTCGAATTGAATCAAATCAAACCTCAAAACCTGACAAAAATAGCCAAAGTATCCCTTTAGACAACTACTTCTTCGTCCTCCCTTTGTTGTATTTGTATACTTAAAAGTTGGGTGTGGAAGTTCAAAGTTTAACAAGTTTTTCCTCATGCAGGAGCTGACATTTTTAACAAAACAAGAAATTCTACTGTAAGTATTTATCTGATATTACAAGATGTACTAGTATTGCATTTATGTTTGTTCTGTCTATCATTTTTTGTTTATTTTTACACTGCAGTGGATAACTAACTCAAACTTCCTTGTAAAATGAACTTTAACTCCTTGGCCATTTTGAAGCTTGAGCTAGCCTGCGTGTGGCACAATGGCTATTGATTTTATGGCTGCTGTGTACGTCATTGTTCTCAGTGCTCACAAGAGATTCTGTGAACTGCTCTCAAAAGAAGAGCGAAACCATTCCAATTCAATACAAAGAGTACCCATGGACCAAATCCTAACCTTACCAGAGCTCAAGGTGAAGATTACTGAAACTCTGAATGTTATTAATTGTAGGAACTTAATAATTGCCCTAGTTAAACTGTTATAACAATATTATGTATATCTCCTCTTACCCACTCCTCATAGTCAAACCCGTTTAGGAAGAGGATTTGTCAAGTGTTCTCCACATCTGATGTCAAAGATGGAAGTCTGACCTTCGAGGACTTTCTCGATCTCCTAAGTGCCTTCAGTGATTCAGCTACCCTGGAGATCAAGTCCCACTACGCGTTCCGGATTTTCGGTAATAGAGTTACTGATTGACAACTTTATGCAGGACAGTGTTTGATTGTCAATACATTTGATTACAATCTAATGGGTATGTAAAAATCCTTCTATAAATGATTTGTGTGTTGAGACTTTGATGACGATGGCACACTGGATGGTGGAGACCTTGAAAAGCTGGTGAACTGCCTGACGGGTGAAACGGATGACACACGGCTTACTCCTGAGGAGATGAGACAACTCATCAACAATGTGAGTTTACCGTCCCATGATTAACTAAATAACGTGAAAGCGGTATTTGCTCGGCTATGCTTTAAGGGGGCCGATGAATAGAATATGTTTGTCATTTTGAAAATTACAGATTCTTGAAGAATCTGACATTGACAAAGATGGAACCGTGAATCTTTCAGAGTTCCAGCATGTCATCTCAAGATCACCTGATTTTGTCAGGTGAGTACATCTTTCACTAACCTATCCATGATGGTCAATGTGATGGTATCTCATTATGTTTATTTATATTTTTCTCCAGTTCTTTCAAGATTGTGTTGTAAGGTCTACACCAGGACATGAAAACTCCTCTGCAAATGTCTTATATTTTATCATTTTTTTCTTCTTGATGAATACATTTAAATTGCCTTAATTTATACATTCTCCATTTGGTACCTTTTCCAATTCTGTGTGAATGAGCTATTGTCTTCTACAGATTGTCTGTGCAATAATACTTTTTACTTAACATGTATTGTATAAATAATAAAGTAAAACTATTTTTAGAATGTAGAACTTTTATATAATCAATTAGAAAAATAACTGTTTATATATTTTACAAATACCTCAAAATAAACCATTTTGATGTGTTGTTTAAGTCATTAGAGTCCTCAGTTTCAAAGCCAGTTATATTGATGTTAAGGAGGGAGTCCTTTCCTCTTTAACACCCACAAAAGTATTCCATGGTCCACACACTATGTCCACCACATGTAAACTCTTGTCTTTAAAGAAGTCTAGCCTTCCTGGCTCGTCTGAACTCCTTAAAGTCCCATGTCCAAGCTGCCCATATTCACCTGAAAGTATCACAAGTATATCTATGAATATGGTTATGATGCTTACAGCTAAGTGACGCTTTTTCAATCAGTTTGGTAGATATAGTGATTCACCATTAGTAGTTTAAGGCATGGCAAAACGTATTTAAATTCCCAACCCTACCCCCAAAAATGTGGATAGCAATTGGACTCTTACCCCAGCCCCAAGTGTAGAGATCACCTGTGCCTGAAACATAAAACAAATTCACAGTTGCCTTGTGTTTGACTTACTTGAAAGAAAATCCATTACATTGGTTTGTTTTAGTAGCATGGTTCTTACTTGTAACAGCTGCCGTGTGGCGTGACCCACAGCTAACCATGCTGATGTCACATGACTCTGTGATGTCAAGCAGGGCAGGGAAAGCCTGGATAGATATGAACACCTCCACACTCTTCTCTCCTTCTTCAGTCTCCACACATGTGGACGTGCTAGCACCTACACATCAACTTAATGTGAATTATGAATACGCACTGTATATGCCTATTTATGATTCTTAGACTTGCCACTGAGCTTCTATTATGCAAAGTCAAATGTTACTTTCCACCAACTGCTTGGTACTTTGTACTATCACAAATGTAAACGAATCAGGGTAAATAAACACGGTTTTGTCTCACCTGTGTGTTGACTGGTTCTTTGCTTCTTTCCTCTCAGTGCCTGTGCTGGCAGACCCAACTGGCCGCTCTCATTCCAGCCCCACACATACAGATCACCCCCAGCTGTTGTGAACAAGGCCAGACATCACTGTGATATGCTATTTGCTGATATTGTTAAAGCATAGGTAGGGCTGCTTGACCTAGGCATAGCCTCCAGGAGATATATTCAGACCTGTTCCTTAACCTTACCACTGATGCAGGCAGAGTGCCAACCCCCAGCAGCCACGCTGCTCATAGGCAGTCCCCATAATGCCTCCACTGCTCTGGGTTCCTCCTCAGCACTCAACTCTCCATGACCCAGCTGACCGTGGCTGCCAACCAAACAACACACTACGGCATTAACCACACAGGAGTCTTAACTGTCGGGTGAACTCCACGTACATCTAAAATCATATCATTATGTCGATATTAACCTAGTTTGGGCTGCACCTGGTGCTGTCTGACTGAGATGGAGAGTCTAGGGTAGTCGAGACCAAACTTTACCTGCCATAGCCCCAGGTGTAGACAGCTCCAGAGGCAGTCAATAGTATGACGTGCTCTGTCCCCACCACGAGGCTCCGGGCCCGCAGTTGTGGTGAGAGGGAATGGTAGAATGGAGGTTTAGAGGATATGTATCCTCCTGGAACTAACGGAAATGCAAGTTGTTGTCCTGTACATAGATAAATGACACAATAAAAGAATGTTGAGAGATAGATTGGAAATTGTATGTGATAATCCCTCTGACCACAGGTCTCAATGACTGAAGACCAATTGCCCATTCCCTCTTTTGAGCGCCTTGAACCTGTTTCTAATTCTGATAGCGCATTGACTGTATACACACGGCCCCAATTACAACACCAGTATTCGAGGCAATACCTGCTTCATCTGAAGTCTTTATCTCCATGCTCCACACTGGTTTTGTTTCATTGCGGTTCAAATCCCAGCACTTCACTCTGTCTGAGAAAGCCAAGGTCAAAAAACCTTCACTGATGTCTGCATCTCTGCACCCGCGGCTGTCCTGCAGGCAACTGCCACAGCAAGCCTGGTGAAGGGGCCCTTCCCCAAAACCTGACAAGCATACACGTCCATATTCACCTGCAAACATAGTGGAAGCACTCAGCTATTCAATTCCGTTACAGTTAAAACTGTGAGAAGTGGCGACTAATGGACTATCCTACCTTCTTCAGCATCATGTAGGGTCGCTCGTCTACTCCAACTCGCTCTGATTCGTCTTGTATTTGTCCCCACATAGCTCTGTTCGTTGTTTGTGACAGGTTTCCCTCGGGACTTGCAGCATCGGATTTTTGTAGGGACTGTAACTTTGACGTTGTCGCTACTTTCTCCAGCACACTCCTCTTTGGACATTATTTGATTAAATCCATTGAAACCAAACGCATACCACTGCATCGCCATTTACATTTTTTATATTCAATTTGTTGTTTGTAAAATAAGAGGTTTGTCTACCTGCTTCTAAAAATCATGGGAATTCAACTGATTGCTTGCGTGTTCGCACTCATGTTGTTATACACTGCGCAGTCGCAGATAGTGGTCAGTTTTTATCAATCTGCGCGTGCGCAATGCTTCGCATCAACTCTTTCCACACACCTGAAATATGTTTTTTTATTTAAATTGGGAAAGTAGTTATTTGGGAAAATCCACTATTATTGCACAGTAAATGTAGAAATGATGTTAATAGTTTATCCTTTATCTTGTGCATGTGCACTTTGCAGTTACAAACTGCCATCTAGTGGTCATGACACATCACAACGTTTAAAAAGCAACTTTTCCAACTTGGGCATTCTGTACAGTGTGAGTGTACACAGAATCACTTATGCATTTGCCCATAAAATCCAGTCAAGTTGCAGGACTCTGGCATTTTCCTCTGTCTTTTATTGTTCCAACAATGTTTCCAATTGCAACCTCCTTCGACATGCTTCCAAAAGACAATTCCAAAACAGTAATCAATTTATCTGTGTAATCTAGGTCCCCTGAGTTGCCTACACCTCCTTGGACTGGGCATGGCTATGGCTATGGCTCTGGAGCTAACCTTCAACAGGTAGGCCCAGAGCCATCTGGATCTGGTGCATTTTTCGACGAAGTAGCCGACATAATTTTTTTAACAAAAACACTCCAATCAAATACGCCCATTCACTGACGCTGCCTTCGCTCAGCCTTCACGAG
This sequence comes from Mallotus villosus, assembly GCA_903064625.1. Lineage (NCBI taxonomy): Eukaryota > Metazoa > Chordata > Actinopteri > Osmeriformes > Salangidae > Mallotus > Mallotus villosus. The sequence continues at coordinate 130,943 of CAEFZP010000475.1, read as the reverse complement.
AACACTGTAATTTCACACGTGCCCTAACTACTACCGAGTACGATACTTGATCTGTTTTTAAAGCAGGAAAAGTGCCTCGCGGTTTAATGACATTAACCACCGTTGTTTTTCATACGTCGTGACAATTTGATAAATCAGAATCGTCTCCATTGAATGTGGTGAACGGGTTTTGGGTAGTTATGTAGTTTGCATGAGGGGAAGAACAGGCTGCTGTCGCCGCCGCCATATTTGCTCTCACCGTGGTATGGACATCTAGCTAGTGTGTACTGCTAGCACCCTTCATTTTAGTACCCTTGTTTGTATGTTCATGTGAACGTGAAGGATGGAACCTATGGAACCAAGACCGATTGGTATTGAATGCAATTACAAAAGTAAGTTCTCACTAAGAATATTGCTGCCGATATAGTCAAGTCATTTATCATTATAAAATAAAAGACGGGGAAAACTGTTGTTGCATTAGAATATATCGAGATAGTTTCTTGCTGTAGTTTTCTAATGATTCTGTATAATTGTATTTATTCCTTTTAGTGACGGAGAATGACATTACGGGATTAATAAAGTTGCGTGCTACAAATGATGCAATTTTCACGGGTAAAAGAAATTCTGCGATGCCTGCTTGGAGGTTAGATTTCATTTATTATGCTGCTTTTGTGGGAACATTGTAGGCTACTCACGGGAAGTTCTGTTTGTTTATCATCCCCTCTGTATTCGAGTTTTATCTTGGCAACCACAATAATCGTTTTACCTTTTGTCTGATGACAAAATGCCACTTCTATATACAAATTAATAAATACATGCATTTCGACGGTTAAAAGAAAACACATTGATTTTACTTTGTTTTCATTCAGAGCCATGTTGAAGGAGTTGGGCCTCCAAGGAAGAATTACAGCTCTTCAGTTGAAGAAGAAATGGGAAAATATGAAGATGAAATATAAGGTAGTTCAATATGGGAGACAGTAGCCTCTTCTTTTACCTTTGTTTTAACATGGGAAATTACTTGTGATATTTCTGGATGACTATCCAGATAGTCAAATCAATTCGGTGTGTAATCACATACATTTTCCAAGTCTTGAAAAATAAGGAACTGCAATAAGTGATATTCAGTGTAAGAAAATACATGTCATATAGTAATCTATCTGCATTGACAACTGTTCTGTTTATTTAGGATTTCAAGAACCCTCCCATTGGTATGGACACCAAGGTCAACCCAAACTCCTGGCGCTGGTTTCATCTCATGGATCAAGCCATGACGGGCCAGCTAGCTGGGTCGGCCCAAATACTGAACCCTTCGCTGTTCGACACGGAGGAGGAGACTGGATCTCCACCTGTACCCATCAAAAGATTATGTTTAAAGCCAGAAGAAGGAGTCAACATTTTCGAATTTTGGGCCAAGGCGCAACTTGGGGTGGGTTGTGAAGCAGAGAACACGAAAGGGGACAGAAGCACTTCTTACAATAATGCAGCTACTGAGATTCGAAGGGCCTCAGCCGAGTGTGAAATGGCCTTGCAAAGAGAAGTGTCAACAGACAAGGCCGTTGAGACTGAAACTGAGGAAATCGAGTATGCGATTAGTGTGTCTGACAGTGAGGTAGCAGCGGAGGGCCTTGAACGCCAACACGAGGTGGCTAACAATGAACGGCCTGTCATGGTCAATGCCAGCAGAAACATTGACAGGGAGATGGTCGAATTGGAGCGACAGATAGCGGAGTTAGAGAAAGAGAGGGAGGTTCTGGAGAGGGAGCAGGCAGACTTTGACCGGGACAGGCGGTTGATGGAGAGAGAGAGGGAGGTGTTGCGCCGTGACAGGGAGACTCTCGAGCGTGGCAGAGCGACGTTGGAGAACGACAGGGCGTCTATAGACCGGGAGCGGGCCGTGCTGGACAGAGACCGAGCTGTCCTGGACAGGGATAAGGCTTTAATCGAGAGGGAAAGGGCAGAACTGGTGACAGAACGGGAGTCCTTCATGCAAAGCAGGATCGGTCAGAGCAACGGCTCCACTGAATGTGAGATGGACTCGGCCAGGTTTGAGAGGAGAGAAAGAATGTTTTTGTTATTTGAGAAACTCATTGACAAGCTTTGAGTTATGACTCAAAAACACAAAATACGACTGTAACTGTAGGTGACCATATATCATGATTTATTTATTTTTTCTTAATGTTATGCCACAAAAGGATAAAAGCCTCCCCTTAACCTTTCAACAGTTCAGTTTCAAATATTTATTCCAACTGCTATGTGCATCTAGCCTGGGTGCCAGCCTAACTTAGCCCCGCCCACAACATTTGAGGTCGGGAAGTTCGGTCTGGCATTGCTCCGTTGGGGAAGAACTATGCCCGAACAAGAGCTGTTCGTACCAATCAAATCTTCAGGGCGGGCTTTATACGATGATGGACAGATGATCAACAGTAACGTAATCAACCACGTCACCAAAGAGTGCTTGGCTTGAATTTGTTTTCAACAAACATGGCTGCCGCTGGAGAGCTGAGATGTGTAGATTCTGCCGTCGAGTCTGTTTTAGAAGACATCGACAGCGCATTCATTTAGAAAGAGGAACAGAAACACGATCAAGGCATTTGTCTGTGGAAAATATATTTTTGCAGTCCTTCCTACGGGATTCGGTAAAAGTTCAATTTATCAGATGGCCCCGATGGGCGCGAAGGTTGCTCTGATTGGTTGTAGGTCCATCCAATTGAGCGAAGAGGCATTTTTTGCCGGGTTCTGTTGAAACACGCCCCCATAATCACAGCCCAATGGCGCAGTAGTATTACTCATATTCTGACCAGAATTATGGATATGACAACGTCAGTCTAATGTGTGTCTCTATATCAAAGAAAACTGATTTGACATTCAATTTTCCTGTCTAGAATGTGTCTCAATTGCTGCTGCTTTGGGCAATGCCTTGTGCTAGGTCTTTGTGGTATTGTTATTAAAACAGTTGTCTCGCTATTTCTGTTATGTTATCCCCTATTCCACTGCTCCTCATATGTTTCATTATTTTACTCGAAACAAAGAGGAACCATCTGAATAAAGGTTCCATACAGACCCTGACATAATAAACTACAGGATTCCGTACAGGTTTTACATCTAAATATGCTTTTTGGTATAAAAAGTTTTAAAATAATGAGATAATCCTGTATGTAGACACAATGATGAGAATGTTTCCTCTAAGCTCTAGTCCTCCCAAGAATCTTCTTCATGGCTTCTGTATTATGTAGTTAGGTTTTAAATGACAAAATGAAACAAGTACATACTTTAGTCAATTTATTTACCCTACAGTTACACAAAACAGTTTCCCAACTGCAATTTGTTTATGTAGTCCATTATGTTCTCATAGTAAACATGATCCATATCGAAACACGACACTTCCAATCAGAAGTCAAAAAGGCAACTTTAATCAGTTACCTGAAAACCAAAGCACATAGTGGAGTTGGTCACACCACAGGTTTATTGGCCAGTCTCATGTCCAGTCCAAGGCTCTGAAAAAACCTGCACAAGCAAACAGGTCACTGAAACTCTACATTGGGACATGTCGAGTCAACACCAATGACCTTTTAAGAGTCTGTTAGGCAATGACTGACATGAGATAACAGCTGGTTGCTGTGCTTCTCGTTGGTCGTGGACAGCAGTGCCTGAGAGAGATACTTGAGACAATTTAGAGGACAAGGTCGCATCACACCAGTGCTTCTTGTCTACACATTTGATACCGTCTTTAGTTGAGACCGGAATAATAAGAAATGCCACCATGATACCTGTTACTGGCGTGATGTGACACGTTTACCTGGTAGCGACAGGTAATGACGTGGAAGTTAGCGCCGGGCAGCGAGGCAAGCGGCAGGGCTGTGGCAGCACCGCTGTGAGACAGGAGAAATCACCAAGATGATTCAAAGTCCTCTGAACAGAATGTGTATTTAAGAACACGAAACATGGTCTCTATTGAAACCAGATACGATTGGAATGAGCATAGGTGTTTGCATGGAAGGCTTTACGTTCATGCAATACACACAACATAACTTTAACTGTATTGGGTTATTATTTCCAAAAAACGATGCATAATTTCCTCACACCTTTCAAGCCAACGGCCTCGAGGTTTGGGTGAAGCCAGCTTACGTCCACATTATTGGGCTATGGGAGATGGGTCAGCAAGCAGAACATCCACTTATGAGACAAAGCATTGATTCAAAGTCCCTTTGTTGAAAGTCCAAAGACAAGTCATATGCATCATTGTCCAATGACGTCTGCATGTCCATTGGCGAGTAACCTGCTGGTTGAACTGCAGTCAATCTTTCAGAAGCGCAAAAATCCTGGTACACCAAGTTCATTAAGTATTGTGTTGTGTTGCCCGGGGCCATTGCTCCAAGAGGCGAGGTTGGCACGTACTGCACACCCACTCCCCTACTAGGAACAGCAACACATCGCTCTGACATTCTTCTACGATGTCCACTTCTCGGTCTGTATTTTCTTGAAATTGCTCTCGTGGCAAGACGTTTCTGTATTCGAAGTTTTTCGTACACCGTCAGAATCTTTCGTTTTCTCTGTCCACGTCTTTTAGCTATAATCTGACGACAGGAAGAGTTCAATTCTTCATCCGTTTTGCAAAAATCCATTGCACTTAAACACATTCCTAGCAACGCGCTTGGGCAAACAGAATGGTAGTTGAACAAGTTAAAACAAAAAATCCAGACGTATTGGCGCAGATGTCACTATACAGGACAGTTATGTGGTTTCGTAAAAAAGGGATAATAGAAGCTAGTAGCCACAAGTAAAATATATTTTAAACCAAAAGTCACTTAAATTTAGGATATAATTCTCGCAAACCGCACCTGACTGTATTGCGGAAATAAATGCGAAGTAACGTTTGTTACTGTATTTATATATGCAACGATGAACCAATCGTATTCCTTGGATCTTGTCCATGTGTCATCCACTCTCCATACCCCGGATGGTGAACACCAATCATACTTCACCGAAAACAAATAATGGGGGTTGCTAGCAAGCTACATTGCTACTTGAAAGCTACAGTAGGAGTATTCAGAAATCTGACCTCGCTTTAGGGAAATGAACAAATACACACTTCCTGTTGAGGGAGAGGTAAAGTTATAACAAACTGACAACATTAGCGGATACAGGATACAACTGTCGGGCTGAAAATCCTCTTGTGCACGAGCACGCTTCCTTCCTGAAGTGGAGTGGACAAGTCCATCTCCTGCGGAATTCATGTTCGAAATGGAGTCAGCCATGGACACAACGCCTAATGCAATGGAAGGCTCATATAAAAGTGAGTAACGGTACTCGTTCGCCATTCGATTAAAATGTGCAGTTCGTTACTAAGTTAACTAGTTCTTACTGCGTTACTATGCCATTATAAAATGTATCTAAAACAGAGGGTTTGTTTGCTGGTTCGCGTTAATGGCTATCTGGTAGCTAGCTAGTAGGAGCTACCAGCAGCTAGCTTGCAGTCAGCAGAGCTGTTGTTTTTCTAGCTTGTCAACTAATGGTAGTTAGTACTGACATTGTAAGCAAAAACACTGATCCCAACGTAGTAAATGTGACACTGCCTCGGGTATTAGGGCCTGTTTTAAATGTAGCTTTAAAGGCAGAAATCTGTATATATCTGTGTGTGTGTCTGTGGTTCTATTATCTCGCGAATCGGGCACTTTATGAAGTCGATATTCGCCAGGGATATTGCTCAGGACCCAAGGACGTGCTGTGTCGCGTGTGACCTTGTCTTGATAAGCGGTTCGCAACTAATTCACATACATATATAGATGCGTTTTTCAATGCTTGAGTTCTGCAAGTGATGGAGCCATGGATCTCGCGATAAACAAATATTCACGCGTTCGCCGCCAACGGCCACTGTACTATGGCTGTGATCCACTGAAAGTTCAAAACTATGGCTGGCTGCTTGTGGGCGTGTTAATGGGTGTACTTAGCTTTGCTTGTTTTCTGTATCAAAGTTTGTACCTGGGCTCAGAAGACTCACTCATTTCAACCATTTTTCACGCTCTCACACAACACCTTGGCTTTCTCACGGTGAGAAATAAGGGATAACTTGTCCTGCTTTTTATGAAACTACTGTCAATCAAGCTCGAGCTGGAGGAAAGCTCCAAAGTTCCGACAAGAAATAGGGGCACTGTTATCTCATATTTGAATTTATTTAAGAAATTTACCTATTGCAGATAAAATAAAAGTAAACATGTGTTTGCTAATTACAGTGACTGAGGAGGACGTCAAAAGGTTGATCGAATTTCGGGCTTCCAATGATGCTCTGTTTACAGGAAAGAGGAATTCAGCAAAGATTGCCTGGAAGTATGTCACCAGAACGTTTTTGTCCATCAAAGTATATGACTAACATTCTGTGTGTTTATTTTCTATGTATCTCACTTACAACCATCTTTTTCTGTTTTTACAGTACTATATTGAGAGGATTGGGTCTTCAAGGTAAACTCACCGCTGACCAGATTGCTAAAAAATGGGACAACCTTCGAACAAAGTACAAGGTAAAATGTTTGTCTCGTTTGTTTGGAATCTGCTTCATCTGCAAACATACCTAACTGTGTGAGTATGCATGTGTTCTTGTTGTAAAAGTGATGTTATGTTTCTATTTCAGGATTTGAAACACCCTCATAATGGCCAGGAGCCAGGGGGAATGGACTCGTGGCCGTGGTTCCATCTTATGAACGAAGCCATGCAGGGACGCCTTTTTAATGCCAACTTGACTCTGGTGCCCGAGTCTGTCTGTGTCGACACCCCAGGAGTTTCCTCCCCGTTACCCAACGAGTCAGGGAGGGAGAACGAGAACCAAGAAAATACGGATATTTTGGAGTTTCTGATAAAAACAGAGATGGAAGACAGCGGTGGGACTGAGAATGTGGAGGGTGGTGGAACAGGCCGGACTGCTGGAACTCCCTCTGAAGGCATCCCTATAGGGTGGCGAAGGATGTCAGAATGCACCTACAAAAGTATGCTTCTTTTCTTTCTTTTTTGCTGCACAATTTTAGAATAAAACCTTTAATGGCCAATTATATCCCCCATCTCTGAATCTCCAGTGTATTGACCTCAGATTTTTTTGCCTCCAGTTCCATTTCGTAATTTATCTGATATTGTGTATGACACAGTGACTGAGCCTGAGACTGAGAGAATGATCAAGTTGCGTGCTGTCAACGAGGCTCTCTTCACTGGTAGGAAGCATACTGCCAAACCTGCGTGGAGGTAAGTAGTGACAATTTGCCATGTTACAGCCCTACAAGTGATTTATAATGGACAGGAATTCAAGTTTATATGTCTGTTTGTATTTGTTAAACACTACTGTATGTTATGCACATAGGATTTTTACAAACACAAACCTCTGTTCATATATTGTTAGGGCCACTGATATGATGCAATGTCATGCTGTTTCTTTAGTGACAAATATATTAGGCCCAAATGCAGTATAATCTCTGTCTCTTACAACCCTTTTTACTTCTTTTAGAGCAATTTTGTATGAGTTGGGACTTCAGGGAAAAGTGACTACAGACCAGCTTGCTAAAAAGTGGGACAACCTGAAGAGAAGATATAAGGTAGGGTTTTTTAAATATTTAACAGTTGTAACGGAGGGAAAACAGTGTTGAGCTACTGACTGATTAGTTTTTTCTTTGTCCAGGAGCTTAAATTTCCTGCTCGAGGCATCGAGACCAACCCAAACTCCTGGCCTTGGTACTACCGCATGAACGACGCCATGGAGGGCCGCTTTGCTGGCTCCGCCCCCGTCCTCGCGCCCATGGTGGAGGAGGGAGACGACGAGTGCGAGCCTTCACCACCCCCAGCCAGGAAGCGGGCTCGCCGAACGCCGGGAAGGGGAGGAATGTCCGAGTTCCTGACGGAGTCGGAGATGGATCTGCTGGTGGAAACAGAGGACAGGAACGGAGCGTCCTTGGAGTTTCACAAAATGACAGAATTCTCCTATAAGTGTAAGCGGCTCTCTGCTTGTTTGTTGCTGCTAAATATTCCTCCGACATTTATGTTTTTGTTGTTGTATGGTATCTTTACAAAACAACAGACAGGCTAGGAGTCTATTGCCCACTTTTGAATCAGATCATGATTTGCTGTACAATTACAGACTTCAAAAAATAGCTTTTGTTCATACAAAGATCATGTCACTAGCTAGTTAAGAATAGCTTTCTATATATCTGCTGTTGATCCTGTCTTGTTTGACAGTGACAGAGGAAGACACAAGGAAGTTGATAGAACTACGCGCTGCGAACGAGGCTCTGTTCACCGGGCGGAGAAACACAGCCAAGCCTGCTTGGAGGTAAGTTCTCTCATCTTCTTAAAGTTTTGGTCCAGTTTGCTGTAGTGCTGCCGTCCGCTCTCTGTAACCGGCCATGTAAACTGTTTCTGTAGAGCCATTGTAAAAGAGATGGGCCTTGCAGGAAAGTTGACCCCAGACCAGGTTGGCAAAAAGTGGGACAACTTAAAGACTAAATTCAAGGTAACATACTCTTTATAATGACTCTGTATGTGTGTGCATCTGATGTGGTTAGGGAGATCCCAAAAAACGTGTCCCACTCTGTATTGATCCATCTCGCCATCCTTCAGGACTTGAAGTACCCACCGCAGGGCATGGAGAACCAGACCAACCCTGCCTCCTGGCCTTGGTTCCAGCTGATGAACGACGCCTTAGAGGGACGTCTGGTGGGGAAGGCCCCAAAACTAACGCCTTTGTGGGTGAGCGAGGAAGACAACATGTACGCGTCCTCTCCGCCCCCTGCAGAGAGGGGCGGAGTTTCAGAGTTGGAGGAAAGCATGGCGGCAGCAGACACAGAGGGGGAGGGAACGGTGACTTACATTGACGCCAGCGGTGAAGAGTGTACAACGCCCACGGATTTCTCCTACAAGAGTGGGTAGCTATCCTCGACATGAGGGTTTTTCTTTTTATTGTGGGACAGCAATCTGAATGTGAAATTGTTTTGGCATGGTTGATACTATTTGTGAATTGATGGTGCTGTTGAAGCAGTCACAAACTTAAGACTGTTTTCTTAAACTTTCTTGTGGTTTTGTTTACAGTGACGGAACAGGACACAAGGAAGCTGATCAAGCTGCGCGCTGCAAATGAGGTTCTGTTCACCGGGAGGCGAAATGCAGCCAAGGCCGCATGGAAGTGAGTCAGCATCTCCTCGTCTTTACAGTCTTGATATTTCCTGTTTTTTGAGGAAAAGACTAATATGGCAAGATTTACTATCCACAAGACGTAAGATATGTATAACCTTTTTTGCAGGGCCATTTTAAAGGAGTTGGGTCTCCTTGGAAAGGTATCTACTTACCAGGTGTCCAAAAAGTGGGACAATTTAAAGAGACGATATAAGGTACTGGTTTCCATGTTTACTACTACTGGTTTCCATGTTTACTACTTTGAGGAACAAATCATATAAAAGGTACGCACGTAGCATGCACATTTGTTATTAGCTTACCTACATTTCTGGGAAATGTGGGACGGGGCGTAACTGCATTGTGCCTTCTTGCCCCCCTCTCTCCCGAAACCAGGACCTGAAGTACCCTCCGGTAGGCATGGAGAGCATGGCAGACAATGCTGCCTCCTGGCCCTGGTTCCACCTCATGAACGAAGCCATGGAGGGCCGCTTGTCCTCCTGCGCCCCTGTCCTCACCCCCATCACACAGGAGGATGACCAGCAGCCCTCGCCCTCGCCCCGCGTGTCCAGGCCACGGCCACCTGCACCACCGCCCCCCCAACAGGAGAATCGAGCCAGTGCCTCCGACTTTGAGCAGGAGATGTACGCCGAGCACACCGCCGACGAATGCCAGAGAGCTTCTGCTGAATGCGAGAGAGCCCTCAGGGAGGAGCGGTTAGGAAGGGGCCCCGCGGCGCCCGTGAACAAAGGGCCGGCTCTGGAGAGGGAGTGGGAGATCCTGGAGAGGGAGAGGGCGGCCGTGGAGCGGGAGAGGGCGGTGGTGCAGGCGGAGAGGCTGTGGCTGGAGAGGGAGCGAGCGGCGCTCCAGAGAGACAGACTGGCGTTCGAACACGACAGAGTGGCACTAGGCAGAGAGAGAGAGGCTTTTGAAAGTGAGAGGGCGATGATGATGAACACGGTTACAGTGGTGCACGCAGGACACATCAACTCTGCGATGGGAATGTAGATGCATCTTTCCTGGGTTTTTTTGGGGGGGGGGAATAAAACTGTGAATTGGAGCATCAGATTGCTCAAGCAGGCAACCTGAAGAAAGAGGATGGGTTATTGTCAATCAATGGAATATGCTAATGTACAGTATTGTGGAAATATAAAAAAAAGTATGGAGAAGGGTGCTTTCACAACTATAGTCCGATCCTTGGTCCGAATCAGTCGATGAGTTGTTACTTTGTTGAATTTTTCATTTGGTCCGTCAGTGTTCACATGGTCCGGTGAATTAGGTCTTATACCCATGATCATATCCAGGTCATCAAACCATGGAAATATTTTTTTTTCGTCCCCCGAGCTACCACATTTCCGTAGAACATCACGCACTTTTATGTATTAGGCCTACTGCCTAAGTTTTAAAACTTTTAACCGACATTGGGCCACTGTGCCCTCAAGTAGGCTACCCTTTCTTTCAGTGTATCACTGAAGAATTTCAATACCTTGTTTCCAAAAGCATCTCTGCAATATGATCATCAGCCCTTATTTGCAGAAGAGCCTTCATTTCATCATTCCCCCACGTTTTCCCTCGACTCATTATGCTGCTTATGAGCGTCGCGAAGTGTCAACATCCTTCTTCAACTCACAATGCACTACAGTTTTTGTTGTTGCTTTTTATAGGTTTGCTTCCTATAATAGGATTAGGATATTATATTAAGTCCGATTACGTTTACACCTAAAGCGAAGCGAACCGAACCGAACCATGGTTCACTTAGAACCGGACCGAATCCTGTCTTTGGGGGACCATGGTTCGGTTGTTTTTTCCGCACCAGAATTTGAATGCGTGTACTCACCTCCAAACGAACCGGATTTACAGAGAAAACGGACCATGCATGGTCCTATTGAAACTGACCAAACTAGGTGTGGAAGTACCCTAATACAAAACCTTTATACAGCATGTTTTCACTTAATCAAACCAGTTTCACATACTAGTTGAGTTAGAAAGTGCTGATACTGTTGTATTGGTAAACAATGCGTTCAGAACTAGCCTATATTGTCTATCCCAATCGATCACTTGTTAAAACATTTTAATCTGTAGTTTATATATTGTGAACTTGTTCTCAAAGACACGGGAATTGCCCGTCAAGTTGTTTTCTTGCAAACATCTTAAAGCCTTAAAAAAAGTTGTTTGGATCTTGTATCATTTTACTGTAGGCTATTAGCCTGGGAACCAGACCATCTGCAAGGTCATGGTTTATTTGCTGTTGCAGTTGGCTGTGGCTAGTGTCCCGTTCAAAGGGTCTGGGCCTGTATCTGATATGGGGCGGAATGAACACGACTGAACAGAGGAGCGCTGTTCATGCATTTTCGTAATCGACTAAGATGATGTTTGGTTGCACTGGTTTTGGTTTGGGCCCGTTGATAAAGTCCCTTTGTAAAGATAAACTGAGGTTCCAGACTACTGCGCATTTACTAATGGCTATGGAATTTCAGGCGACTGCATTCTCATATATCACATCAATTTTGTAGCACAGCAATCATTGGTTAGAAATGTGTAAACTGTGGAATTCATGGTTATCTCCTTTGTATCTGTACTTGTAAATGGCTGCTCAAAAATACCTTTTTGAAACATCAAGTCAAGATATGACCAAAGCTCATGCTTGTGTGAATTGTGACAGAATATTTTTTCAAGAAATGACACTCATCAACAAATGTTATCTGTTCATTGTTTCTATAAAATGATGTTCTTCTAAACAGTGGATAAACATGTCAGACATTTAACGTGTGGTGGCCTCTTATTAGTTTAATAGTTGACTAACTGTTATATTTTTAATCCATGTAACAAAATATATTAAGGAATGCCAGTGGTATTTCACTATAACACAAATACCCTACATTTTTCCATGTTTCTTTTCGAACCCATTCCCCAGCATAATTCTATCAGGAATACTGTGTGACCGATGGTTGATCTCCGCCTATTCCTCACTGAGACTGGAGGAGGTGGAGCAGGTGGCATTGTGTCGTTACTGTCGCTTCCTGCCTTTCGCAAATTATTTTATTTTTTCTTATGTGACAGAAACGGGCTTTTATACCTTCAACTTACTGATCAAACATTTGTTGAGGGTCTTGAAGCAAGCCAGGTATAGGTACCAGTGCCACTGAAAGTCACTTGAGAGTGAATCAAGTAGCCGAGAACTTCCTTCGAACAGGTAGCCTAATTCCTGTAAAGACGTACGTGTCAAGCATCAACATGGGTAAGACTAAATACAGCGTATTTCTCTATTTCTCAATATTAACTCAAAGTGAATACTTAAGACTAATTATAACGTATTTTCTTAAAGGTCGAATGCAAACACGTTCTGCAGTTGCAAGTAAGTTGCTTCACAAACTTGTTCTTGATTCCCTGGGGTTTTTCGATCAACTTGCATAACTCATTTTTATTTTGTTAGCTTAGAGGAGACACGAGAAATTGCTCCGAACATCAATATTAACTACACGGGTTATTTTTTATTATATTACAGGGGGTATATGCATTATATGGTTTGCTGTCTTTGTCATCGCTGCATTTGTACTGAACGCGTATGACTTCAACGTGAAAGGTATACGCCTAATGTTTGTGCCAGACTTGGCTGAATCTAAATCACGCCTATGTGAATGAAAGTCAAGTTGTCAATGATGTATTGTCAAAAATGGTTCTTGATTTATTGTGTAAAGCAGTAAAAAACAGTAGAACTGTGTATGCATCTAATGATATTTTATGTGTACAGGCATATTCTTTCCTAGGGAGTTGCGTGTTCCACAGTTAAACACAGCGACAAAATCGAAAAGTAAGTTGGCCTACTAATAAGCATATGTATAAATATAATATATACATATGTGTGTGTGTTTATTAACATGTCTAAAATCCCACAGTAGATCCATGTGGCAAGCTGAAGTTGTGCCCTGATGAGCAATTTAGTTTTTACATCTCCAGTGGAGCAGCCAGTGTGGTGCAACCCAAAATCTGCCTACAGAACCAACTGTGAGTGATACATTGACATATGTAGTGGTGTACTTCAAAGTAGGAGGTTGTCTTTAATGACCGTGAAAAATCAGGAAATCTTATGTTCATGAACATGATCGAAAGACCATACTATTTATGTACTACAGGATTCTTGGAGATATTAACAAAAATGCTGGTGTAGGAATTAACATTGCTGTTGTAAATGGTAAAGTATTACAACTCAATTAAACATTCATTTCACACATCATGGTAAAACGTCCACATTTATTCTGCACTGGTGTATTTAGTCAAGTCAGAAATAAAGCGAAAGTGCACAAAACCTGTTAGTCTGACATACTGTATAAAACATTAGCAATCAAATATTTCTGCCAGGCTGCACATTTTTTTGTAATCATGTTTTAGATATTATGTTAAAGTGTCTCTCATATTATTATGAAACCTGTTCCTCCAACAGGAAAGACAGGACAAGTACAAAACACCGGAAACTTTGACATGTATGGTGGCGGTAAGGATATTCATGCCCCCTGACAACTTTGTTGGATGAGGTGATGAGGTGACCTGGGATGATCAAACTAATTTTGACCAACATGATATAAGTTAAGCTTGGGATGCTCTTTTAATTGTAGCCTACAATAGGCCTGTCAATACATATACTATTAAAGTTAGTGGTACATCTTTTAACAAATAATATCAATAGGTCATGTTTTCATTCTGGAAACATGAACACCATATTGTCCATTGAAAATGTTTATTATAAAAACTTGATGCAGCAAGGAGCTGATCACTTGAAAAGTGTAACTGTTTTTCTTCTATTGCAGACACTGAGCCTTTAATAAAGTTTATACAGACCATTGAGAAAGGATCTGTGGTGTTGATTGTATCATTTGATGAACCATCAACCAAGTAATAACACTTCACCAGTTTTTATAGCATAATTTGTCTGTACAGTGTTTTCCCAGTCTTCTCCGTGTCTGTGTGATTACTTGCTTGTGTCTGCGTTAGGTTTTCAGTCTGTTGATGTTGGTTTCCCCTGGGTCTGGTTTGGTCCTTGTGTGTAATTAGGGTTCTCTCCCTAGTTACTCTTTGTCATCTCCTTGTTGTTGTATGTGTGAGTAGTTCCTTGTGTTCCTCGTGATTCCTTTTGTAGAATAGTTTGGGTTTGTATGATCCTGCCTGTGTTTCTGCATTTGTGTCCACCCTCTGTACCTCACCATGACAGTCCTGCTTACAATTATCCATATCCATGTTAATGATAGGACAGTGGTGGACATAAGGCTGTGTAAAAAATACTGACCAGCTGAATTGATTCACAGACTTAACAGTGAGGCCCGAAAGTTGATTGCAGATCTTGGCAGCTCTGCCATCAATTCAATTGGCTTCAGAGACAACTGGATCTTTGTAGGAGGAAAAGGAATAACAAGCAGCCACATGGAGAAGGTAGTAATAGACTGCACATATTCATAATGTACAGAGCCTTTTAATGGTATATGGTACCAGATATGTGTTTATAGCAATCAGGTGTAACAAGGAATTCAAGTATTTTTACTGGGGCCCTTACTCCTAAAATAGTTATTAATGGTAATACAAGCACTTTCTATCCAAATTTGACAACAATTATTTATGATGTGCATGTTTTAATGCAATTCACCAAACAATTAAAGTGATTAATGACAGGATTATACATATATTTTTCCCAGATATGCACTTTTGTTTTAGTTTTGAGTTTTAATGTAGCTTATTCCTGAAACTGACTTGGATATAATTTGTCTTCCAGCTCATTAAAAACAAACGAGAAACAAACAAATATGACGGCTGGCCAGAGATGATTGAACTGGACGGATGCATACCAAAGTATATGGAATGACTTTCAGATTGTTTTCTGTATTTGTCATGAAAGAACATTCTGTGTTTCCTCAATCATTAGGCCTACTCATTGCAGAAATAGAAACATCAGCTTTTGGATGTTAAGCCCCACTCACTGTCTCACGTCTGTAGAAACTGTGAGACTAATTTTTCATGATTTGAAATGTTAATAAAATAAAATGCAGTGTAAGTCCATGTCATATGAACTTGGATATGGATGCTTGACTTTGTGGCTTCCCTTTTTGTTCAGTCAGAATAGTATAAATGCAACTTTAATGTAATCAGTGTACTGTATTGATTAAATATAGACTCATATGAGAAACCTTTGGCATATTATAAAATGGAATAAACATGAGTATAAAAGGTGAGTGGTGCGATGAGGGGTTTATACATTTAAAATAACTGTAAACGGACTGAGTGACCGGCTGAGAAACAGAGAACAGTTTGTGGTTGTTTTTTGAGCATGTGGATATCAGCTGTCATGTCACTTGTCACCAGAGAAGAAACTGTCGCAAAACCTGTTGGTTCTGGTCCTCCGGAAACTCCTGTATGGTTTGCCTGAGGGTAGCAGGTCAAAGTGATTATGTCTGGGAGTGGTAGCTGCTCGGTAATGCAGCATGCCTTCTTGCAGCTCTTAGTGTAGAGCAGAGCCATATAATTGTACAGTATTAGTTATTGATAAGGCTAACTAATGAAAGGCGCACTGCGTTTCTATTTGAGTAGCCTATTGTAGGCTAAGTGTAGTACAGCAACAGCGAGTAAAGGCTGTGGTGTAGAGGTCCTGCATAGCTGTCAGATCAGTCACATAGGCCTACCGGAAGCAAACTCAAAAGCTTCACAAGGAATGTTCCACCCTATGGTTCCACCCACCACTACCATACGCAAGTAGCCCTGCTGCATTTTATAAGCTTGGTTAAACATACCTTTATTGTTGATTTAGCTATCTACAGGAATTTCTTCGATCAAAAAATGTCTCGCTCGGGCAATGACAATTAGATCGACTTTACTCTGTTACGTAACTTATGGTACAGAAAATAAGCAAGAGGAAGGGGCGGGATCTTTTTACAGTACAGCTATGACTGCATTCAACTTCTAATAAATCGAAACCATAGGAAAAAAAACAGGCGGGATCATTTTAACCTATTGTAGCCTACATGTGTTGACCCGATGCATGGTTATTGATAAGGACAACTGGCGCACGCGTTTCTATTTGAGTACCCTATCCTATATATGTGTAGTCCAGCGACAGCGAGTTGATTAATGCTATCTTACTGCTGCTTGTGTCTACTGTGATTATTTTTTACTTGGAAAATGGCAGAATTTTTGCAAAGATTAAGTATTTTCAAAAGTGGTTGGCGACTACTTGGAAAACTTGATTCGCTTCCAACATCACGGAAGTACAGCAATGTAAGTAATGTTTGCAGACAATATTCAGATTGCTACTAGGCCTACGTGTAGGGCCTATGCTACGGTGTTTTAGCTTAATTAGTTAGTCTGTCATTAATATCATACCCTACTCTAAGTGCCGTGAAATACTTTATGGGAAGGCTGTTTAGATTAGTTAAATTTAGCCTACATTTACCAGACGCTTTTATCCAGAGCGACTTAGTAGGTAAAGGGACATTCCCCCAGGCAAGTAGGGTGAAGTGCCTTGCCCAAGGACACAACATCATTAGGCACGGTCGGGAATCGAACCAGCAACCTTCTAATTAACAGCCCGATTCCCTAACCACTCAACCATCTAACCCCTTCCAGGCCCAGGTCAATGTAATAGACAGTATGTTTTCTCATTGTCCTTGTTGTCTGTGTAAGCTTTCTAGTGGGTAAAGTTACAGTTTTAAGTGTGGAGTGTGTGTCCTAAAAATAAAAGCTGTATAGGTTGTTGCTTACTTGACACAGACTGCCCAGCTGTCTAGCTCCGTCCATGGTCTGCTTTTGGTCTGACCTGTATGACCAGTTTTGTAACTAGGACAGCCCCTTGCCCCACGAGCAGTTCTTCAGCAACTGGCCAATGAATCAGAGATAAATATGCAAAATGAAGACACATTGCTGCTTTGGTGTCTTTAAAGTGACGTCAAACTTTGCTATAGGAAGTTTACTTTAGTATGGAAGACGCTTGTCTGAGCCTCTATCTTTATCTTATAGTATATTTTACCTGATGAAACCAGCTGTAGCCTATCACAACAACATCTGCCCTCAATAGAACTACAGCTGAAATTTTACGTTTTTCGTCTGGTGTCCCTTCTAGACTCCCTACAGATCACCCACGTCTATACAACATGTTACCATATGCAGGCTCTGTATTGCTTATTCTCGTTTGTAAACATGACATTTTAAATCACCCTCAACCTGGTTCCAGCAGGTCTACAAGTCTTTTGGACTTTTGTTTGACATTGATGGGGTGCTGGTGAGGGGTAGGACACCTATCCCTGCTGCCAAACAGTGCTTCAGGAACCTGGTAGACCGGAATGGAAAGTACAAGGTTCCTGTGGTGTTTGTGACCAATGCAGGAAACTGTATGAGGCAAGCCAAGGCTGAGCAGCTATCGCACCTGCTGGAAGTGGAGGTGAGCTTCAAGCCAATCTGTGATTGACTGGTGTACAGGTCAAATACTAACCAGTTTGGTCACGTATGCTTTTGAACTTGCCTTTTTCTTTTTCTTCTCAGGTGTCTCCAGACCAGGTGATGATGTCCCATAGTCCTCTGCGTATGTTCAGCCAGTTCAACAACATGTGTGTGCTGGTGTCAGGACAGGGCGAAGTCGAAGAGGTGGCTTCCAAGTATCCTTATTACCCTCATAGTCATCCTGTAATAACAGAGCATGGGCCTCAAACATAGGCTGTACTCAAAATGCCAGACTATGCCTCAACAGAGCAGACGTGATTGGATCATCATTTTGTTGACCTTAACCAGTCCGACTCCAGGCTTGGGTTCCAGAACGTTGTGACCGTTGATATGCTGAGAGAGGCGTATCCTTTGCTTGATGTGGTGGATCATAATAGGAGACCGAAATCCAATGTAAGTCCAGGGACACTTCAAAAATAGACATCACGTAAAACAAAGGTCTTTTTTTGTATGGTCAGAAAATAAATGTGAAACCAGGTGATATATTTTACAGGTTCCATCGACTAAATATCTACCACCTATAGATGGTAAGTTTCTAAACTAACTGGACTGGACCGAAAGCCAAAAGAGATTAACATTAACAATTATATTAACATGCTCTGCTATTGTAACATTCCACAGCAATCATTCTGTTTGGTGAGCCAGTCAGATGGGAGACTAACCTCCAACTGATTATTGACGTCCTCCTAACAAATGGGCAACCAGGGAGTACCGTGACATCGCTGAAATACCCCCACATACCAGTGCTGGCCTGTAATATGGACCTCTTGTGGATGGCAGAGGCGAATAATCCTCGGTCTGCACATACTAAAACACACACAAACAAATGTATCTATACACACACCACGTTCTCTACTCTGAATCATATATGTCTATATGCTCATGGTCAGATTATCGTCACATATAACTCAGAACAAGGTAGATAGACATCTGATTCAGGACTAAACTAAACGTTTTGTGTTTTGTAGATTTGGCCATGGCATGTTTCTAGTGTGCCTGGAAAGTCTG
The DNA here is from genome assembly GCA_903064625.1 of Mallotus villosus. NCBI lineage: Eukaryota > Metazoa > Chordata > Actinopteri > Osmeriformes > Salangidae > Mallotus > Mallotus villosus. The sequence goes on along the minus strand of CAEFZP010000475.1, from coordinate 112,340 downwards.
TATAAGAAGATCACAGGCTGTGAGCTGAAGTACGAGGCTCTAATAGGGAAGCCAAGCATGGTGACGTATAATTACGCAGAGCTGCTTGTGAAACAGCAGGCTGACAGCCTGGGCTGGACCCAGCCTGTGAAGCGGCTCTACGCCATCGGGTAGGTCACTTTCACTTGGAGGATTTCAAATGACACTACACACTGAAGTACCTAGTATTGCATCAAAACCAAGAATGGAGAAGGCCTGTCAAATGATGAGGGCTGTTGTTTCTGAGAAGGAAGTGATGTCGATGTCTGGGTGTAGACCTGTATCCTTCCCTGGTGCTGTATCACTGTGTTGATCACTTAAAAAACATGCTTATAAAATAGAATTATCAATAGGAATATTCTCCTCTAATCCATTTTTTGAATTTTATTTTACCATGTCTTCCTCTCAGTGACAACCCCATGTCAGACATCTATGGTGCCAACCTCTATAACCGCTACCTCCAGGCCCCGAGGGGGGCCAGGGCACAGCTGCAGGCCCACCAGGGGGGCGGAGAGTCCCAGGGGGAGGCACTGGAGGACAGCCCTGGCATGACCTCCACAGAGCTGGGCGGGGGTTCTGGTGTGTATGGGGTGAAAGAGAACCAGCCCGAGGCTTGTGTCTCTATCTTAGTATGTACGGGCGTGTACAGCCGGGACCAGGAGGAGCCGCCCCCAGACCCCCACCACACCGCCTCAGAGCACCGCATCTTTCACGGCCACAGGGACTTCCGTTTCGACCCCAGCCTGACCCAGCCGTCCTTCTTGGTGGAGGATGTCAGGGAGGCTGTGGAGCTGGTGTTCCAGAAGGAGGGCTGTCCGCTGGAGTAGAACCTGTCTGACTCCTCCTCCACACACCTCAATCTCCGTCCTGCTGAGTCACCTCCTTATTCTCACTGCTGCTGTGTATTGATAATCAGTACAACATACTGTCAGGGACTTAGGATAGGATTGGACAGGTGTACTTACAACAAACAATTTGTTTGCCTCTCAACAAGAAAGTTAGCAGTTACCATACTTTTAACTCCTATCCTGCCATACATATCTGTAATAAGTGCCTAGAGACTGCAAGACATCCGCTTGAAATCTGCTAAATCTATAGATCATGGAAGTACACTACACTAATAATAAGTCTTTTCTGGGGGGTTTTCAAATGTAATTTAACTGCATCATCGGGACCTCATATATTATCTCTTGTTGTTGGGAGGAACTGTGAACAGACTGTGATTTAGCTGCTACTCAGAACAAGAATCTTCACCCAACAAGCAGTTAATGTCATGATGACTCTGATCAATGGGTTGAGACTTCCTTAACCCTCTCCCTCAGCCTATGCACTGAACTGAAACATGTATGTCCACTCTGGCCTTGTTCCACAGATCACCTAGCAAAGAAGAACAACTGAACAACATAACTTCCACAGACTTTTGTCAAGCTGCCACTGAGAGTTGTCACTTTCAAGTGTCTTGATTTTTTAAGAAAGTTACAGTATGTGGTTTTTGTGAACTGTTTTATTAAGATTATTGGTCAATATTATCAAACCAAAGTGGACTGATGCATTCAAAATAATTAAGGTATATTTTGTAGCCTTTGACAGTGTGTTTGTTTTTCTTTGTCTCTATTGCAAAATATCCTATTAATAACCGATTTACTGTACTGATCAAATTGTTTTTACAAGAAAATGTTTTACAGAATGTAAATCTGCCAAGGCTTCTGATTGCATGTGTGAAACTGTGAAGTTGACCAAATATATTGAATGGAATAATCATGAGCAATAAAACATGGAGGGAAAGTCACTTCAAGCCTATTTCAAATATTATGAGTCTTACTGGCCGTGATTATTGTGAAAAGTACTACTGCATATCACGTCACTAACTAACACTGATAGTCACTTTCAACAGAGAAATGTTTTACTACATTGTATTGGTCTTAATCCCAACATACAGCCTCACACATACAGTTTCTGTAGCACAGCTTCCCTCCTCTCCCCCTGCTCTCAGGAACTACACGTTTAGATTGACTGGTCAGCCATCAGTCTCACCAACATTCCTTTCATCTCCTCCTTAGGCTCCTTTACAATCACATGACTTCTTATCTGATGAAACAGGGCCGTAGATTGGATGAGAGTCGGTGCCGAGCAGGAAGTGCGGCAGGGCCTCGGAAGGTTCGTCAGTCACGGTCATGCCGTTGCGTGCTAGCAGCTCCCGGGCCATCAAACTGAAGGCGGCTTCGACATTCTGAGCCTGCTTGGCTGAGGTCTCTAGGGCGGCCAGCGCTCCCCTCTCCTCCGCCAGGGTGCATGCATCCTCAAAAAGCACCTGTCTTCGGGAATCCAGGTCTGACTTGTTACCTGTGTGAGAGTGGAAAGAGGAAATTAATCTCCAATGAGGATCTCCAATGAGAGTGATCACATCCTGGAGTTCTGCAGCTGTGTTCTAAGGACAGTCAGGGCCTCTGAGGTCTCTCTGACCCACCAATGAGGATGAGCACCACGCTGGCTGCCCCGTACTGCTGCACTTCATTGATCCAGTTGGTCACAGAGTCAAAGGTGATGCGGCGTGTGATGTCATAGGCCACCATGGCTCCATGAGCGCTGCGGTAGTAACTCTGGGTGATGGTGCGAAATCGTTCCTGCCCTGCTGTGTCCCACACCTGCAACTGTACACCCCCCCACACACACACACAGACACACAAGAAGACATACTGAATGTGGTTCAGATGGCAGTATTATATTCTATAGTAGTTGTACAATACTATTGTAGCTGTACTTTAAAAGGCACAAGACAATAATAGGTGTTCCTTCAAAAGACCAAGTCACACAGCCAGGGGGCACACACATGATCTGAGGCACACTCCAGTTTGTTTGTAAAGGAATGCTAACAGGAGTGAATAAGCCTAAAAGTATTTGCTTAGGAGGCTAGTCAGAGGGTTTACTGAACAAGGTTGACATGGTCCCATACTGTAATATTTAAGATATCATTCTGCACAACTTGTTCTACAATGTATAACTCAATGTATACTGTGTGCTGGCATAGTTCTGAAATAGGTCACTAATCTAATGCCAAAAAGTCATCGAATTCAGGTTGAAACCCTCTTCTCTGCAATGTCCTAGCTTTCCTGTAAATATACAGACCATTTTCAAAATGCATGGTGTAATTAAAGCAATAACAAAATTCAACAGAACCCTGCCCCCATAGGGAATGAGAATTAGGGTGTTACGTACCTTCACTTTCTTGCCATCAATATTCATGGTGCGAACAGTAAAGTCCACCCCAATGGTATTCTGCTGTTTTTCTGAAAACATCCCAGACTTGAAGCTTTGGACCACGCAGGTCTTTCCCACGTCTGAGTCACCAACTAGGATGATCTTGAACAGGAAGTCAAAGGAGTCATCCTGCCCGGGTCCCGAGGGCTGCATGGTGAGTGGCCACACAGGAGTAGACCAGACTGAAGCAACACTCCTTTACCTTAAAGACTAAAACTGTTTTTGCGTTTTGCCTGAGCTACGTCAGTAATGAATGTGACTGATGACAGAGATGATTACAGCCACAAAATACTGACATTCCATCAGTGTTAGTAAAAAAAATAAGAAAAATAAAAAATAAAGAATCCACTTGTCCAAAATGACACCAATGGAGCTAGCTGTAGCTCAACATAGATCTCACCATCCTTTAGCACACTATTGCCATCAAAAGCTTGTTTCTCTTAACAAAGCACAAGAGAACTTCATCCTGCCAACAGGTGCTCATTAGATGCCAGTAACCCAACAAAGAGGCAAAACGGTTTCCTTATCCTGCGTGGATAATGTTGAAGGAAATAACCAAGGATTCCTTTCTTCATGCCAAGGGAGTATCAGGTGTGTTTACTCCAGAGGATCTATCTCCCAGCTCCCCCGGCATCCATCTCCCCGCTCCCCAGCCACATCTCGCTTCTAATGTTGTGTAGGCAAATAACTCTAGCCCAGCTAGTGTACTTATGCCCTTTACACTGCACGTCCTCTCTTTTTCAGTCAACCTTTCCCCACCTTCACTTGCTATAGGACAACTAAAGCTCCCCCTACCTGTCTTGGTAGGTGTGATTTCCAGCTGCCGGCCCACTTGCTCCACTGCATCTTGGGAGGTGTAGTTTCTTGGTACAGTACAGTCTCTCTAATATTAATAAGAAAGTGGTGGCATCCATCACTCAGATATGTATTATACAGTACAAGGTTATACCCTGACAAGACACAAACCTAAAGCCCTTTGACTTTGAACTGTAATTACGTGTATTAAGAATAGAGCAGAAAATTGTGGAAACTGACATTAAATTCCACATTGCTTAACTGAAATTCCTGTCATAATGTCATACAACTTTTCCTCTAGATTTATATCACAAGGGAGTCAGAGGTGGGGTTGTTCCTGGAGCTATTCATTATCAGCAACACTTCTTCAGTGCTGGGAAAGCTTGATGTGTACACATCCTTTAACAAACAGAATGAGCCACTCCCTATTATGTTAAGCTGCCTGTAGTTTAAATGTAAACGATACACTTGTTTCTTTTGCCTAAACAAGTGTCCTTTGGACCCTGGAGAGCTGTCATAAAGACTACAACAACACACATGCAAATAGAGCCTTGGGTTGATCGTTTCCCATTATCTCTAGCCTCACAACTGCATTCAACTGACACATTCCATGGCAGTCCATAACACGTGACAAGAACTAAGTATAGAACAAGATAGTCACATTCAAGAAACGGGACAACACTCGATAAAATAAAACTACAGGTATTCTTGGGAGATGACGATGAAGTTAATTTACACTTGTAAGAAAAACTGCTTTACCTCAGGCTTCATACAGTGACCTCTCAGTAAGATGTTAAGTGGTGTGATGAGGTCTCGACTGCTCTGTCGTGTGAGACCCTCACTCTCTACCCCTCACCCCGCTCCCTCTCTCCTCCCACACAGGCTGTCTGTCGTCATCTCAGCCCACCAAAGCACAAGCCCCAGCTGGACAAAGAACAATGTGTGAGTGTGATGGGCGCACCATGCTTGGCCTATCTTTGGCCCCACAGCCACCATCTTTCTCTGTTCAGAGAGTGAGAGAGAGAGAAGTAGAGAGAGTGTGACAGAGAATGTGTTTAGGAGAAAGGGAGACAGTCAATGGACGAGTTTGTGTCTGTGTGTGTGAAGTCACATGATGTTTCCCCATCAGAGGCTAGAACTAAAGGATTTGCTAAAGGAATGTTTTCTTGTAACTTAACATTTAGGCAGGCTGTCTATGCATCCTGTCAATTCGAAATTAATAACATTATTAAGTATCAGTGATGGTTTTAATGTATAGGTGTCAATGACTCAAGCGGTAACATTTACGAAAATCCAGAACATATTTATAAAAAGTATAATATACAAATGCATACAGATACTGAAATTGTTATAAGCCACTATCTGGCCACTCAGTTGTAAAACCTGCTGTAAAGCTACCAGCAACTTTAGAACTTAATGTGCAGTTGTTTCCAGTGTTTCCACAGTATTAGCAAAATTGTTACAACTCGTCCTGTGTCATCTCCTAGTCTGCAGATGAGCTGAGCTCACTGTGTCTCTCAGTCTGAAGGCCATCCTAGGACTATGCTGGTATTTAGGCTGACTTTTCACTTTTCTATGGGATGTTTTCTTCTTTGGTGGTTTCTCTGGAGGTGGAACGTGGATGGGCTTCCATGGGATTGGATTGTAGAAGCTGGGAGGCGGGTAGGATGTGGTGTCATAGACACCTATGGGGAGCAGCATCAGAACAACAGTATGTCAGCAGGTGTGATCTTGTGGCATCACTTTTTATTTGTATGCAATTTGATTATTGTATGACGAAAGGTCTTATTCATTTTAAATAATAAAGTCTTCTTACCTCTGGAGCAACCTGCTGTCTTGGGACATGGTTGGCTCTTGTCATGAGAACTGGCTAGCCATTCCTTAAACTTCTCCTCTGCTCTCTGTCTCCTCTCCCTCTCTTGAGCCTCTTTCTTTTCCACCTCCTCCTGAAAAACAAAACAACACAGTTAATATCACTACCTAAGAATCGTTTCTATGAAAAAAACATGGACATAATTGTAAAGAGTGTTTGGTGAGTTGTCAGGATTGTTCGTGTGCGAGTATAGATTACTCAGTGTCGGAGTAAACCCACCTTCTCTCGCATCTCCTTCTCCATCTTCTCCTGGTTCTTCCTCCGAAGCCACTCTCTGTACTTCTGCTCGGCTTTCTGCTCCACCTCCCTCTGCTTCTGTTGCTGCTTCTGCATCTCCTCCTGCTGTCTGCTCTGCCTCTGCTGCTTCTCCTGCTTCTCCTGGGGAACAGAAACCAGGTCTCACAGCACTGCAGGAAAAACACCCCCAACGCTGCCATTGATATCAGTGCATTCACACATTCTGATTTTAGAATCAGGCAGGACGCCTTCCCTCGGCTTTGTCGGTGGGAACCATACATTCACACGGCAGTTAGGTTAGGTTTTAAAAAAGGAATCTCCTCAGGGACTCTAGTCGGCTTTTCACACTGCACTTAGCCTAGAGCTAAAAGCAGTTTTAGAACCTTCTTAGCCCCAGTGTTAACCCTAGGCTAAGAATATGCAATGTGTAAAGCCTTTAGGGTAATTTCATGACAAACAAAACGTTCTGTACCTGCTCTCTTTTCATCTTCAGCCACACTTGGATCTTTTCCTCCACAACCGTCTTCTTTCTATGTTGCTCCATCTCCTGCTTCTCTTGTTTCTCTTTCTCTACGCACTCCTAGATCATAACGCAAAAGCCTGTCAGCCTTTCAGCCATGCTCAGTTATCCAAGAATTTGTAATTGACGTGATTAGTAATCCCAAATCCTGACATTTGATCACGTGTGTAACGACATATATAGACACTTCAGTGAGAGTAGAACATACAAATGAAAATAAAACAAACAAACAGCAACGTCAACAACTACTCCAATCTTTTAAACCCCCAAACAGACGAGTGAAGTCTAAACGGCTGTGCACCTCCTCTGCTTTCCTCTCCATTCTGATTCTCTCATCTTTGGCTTTGCAAACCAGCCATCGCTCCCAGGCATTGAGAGACGCTGTAGGATCATCGCCTTCAGCCCCGGTGCTCTGAGGAGGCTTCCGAGGCAGTTCCACTCTGAAACACATAAAACACGTGTGTTAATACTCACAAACGTGACACACATGAGAAACACAAACACAATCACATACAAACCTAGAACTTTCAGCTTTAAATGTAAGTATTGTCATTGTGTAGGATGACATCTTCACTCTTGGTAGTGTAATAGTCAGACGTGTTTCCATTGAAACAGACCTTGTTGCCCCTAATGAAATGGCTGTTACTTAGTGTAATCCTAATCCCACTAGACTAACACAGACAATAATCCTCTACAATGGAGTCAGAAATCCTCCTATTCTGTCTAGTTCAGGTTATACTTAATCTTTGCCTGAAAATTGTTTTGCTTCTGACCAATCCCTGATATATAAATGCTATCTAAATATTTGAAATAACATTCGAACGTCATGAAGCACAGATTACACCCTCGCCATGATAGAATTGATCACCAGCCAGACCTGGCAGAGGAGACGGGTCTTGCATCTTCGCTCTGTGTTGCAGAGGTGTCTATAAGACGACCTGCTGCAGGACTCAGGCCCTCCTCATCACTGTCAAAGCTGTCGTGATAGATGGGCGAGAGCAGGGAGTACGTGGAGCCGTGTGGTGAGTCGGCGTCCACACTTTTAGATCTGTGTAAATCTGTGCCAATGCTTTGGTTCTTCAATGGGGTCGAGCTGAAACTCTTCGAGGCAGAGGTGGGGAACGTCATCTTTTCACCTGAATTACAAATACATTTGGTTAATTGATGAATGGGCAGCATCTCATGATCAACATGCAATTCGATAATGTTTTAGCTCTTTAAAGGCTTTACTACTGTAGCCAACAACAAAGAGTCAAGACGTTGGTTAGCTAATCTCTCAAGCAAGCTCTCGTTACTTCAGCTTCTTGTTAACTGACCGTGCAATTCTCTGCTTTGCTTAACGAGGATTACCTAAAACATGTCAGGCTATGCTCTACTTTGACCGATATTCTATTTTGTAATATCGTAAGGAGTATTACCTTGCAAGTGTCTTCTAGAAATAAATCCAAGTTGTGCTTGCTAACAACTTTCGTTTCCCATGATACATTACGCTCTGCCTTGTCCAATCAGAAGGTCTGAACACGACGCATCTAGCAGAAGCCGAGACGCTACGGTTACCAGAGCGACAGTTGCAGAAGAAAGAAAATTGCATCAAGCATCTTTTTCTAGCAGTTTGCTTGGTTGTTTTCCAGGACATTGATAAAACAACACAGTCAGGAGAACAACTTTTTTTTGTCAAATTAGAAACACTCACTAATCATGTGCTTAGTCACCCCCTACGGGAACAAAACGTAAACATCACAGTTTTCTGCGCTTTGGGGATGCCAGATCTGTATAATCGTATAAAACAAACCGACCCACACAAATCACAGTATAGCAGAACAAATTTGTTTAGGTGAATTGAAATTATTCGCATACATGCATTATATATATTTATGTAATAATGTACACATCCAATTAACTTATTACTTTTTGGAAGGCATCTTTGTGTTGATGACCTTAATAGGGGGTTGTTAGGGGTGTTATAAATTACTTGGCAACCAGGAAAAGGATGTGACGTCGGGACGTTGACAAAACCGCGACCCTGCAGTCCTACGTTCTGTGTACGAAGTTTTAAAATATTTATCGTTTGAAATACCTTCTGTATCCAAACGATATCTTTACCATCTTGATCGTCACACCGGTAAAACATTTTTATTTAGTATCTGCATTCAAACACAAACTCAATAATTGCTATATCCCTATGCATTTTTATACATAACTAATGATTAGGGTGGCAGTTTGCCGACCTTTGTATGAATGAGATTACATCTGCAAAGCTAGCTAGTGTAGTATCTACCACGCTGCTAATGAATGATGGCGTTCTATTTATATATACATCTCTTTTGTTGTGTAATGTGTAGGGGTAATATTGAGTGCCCGGGTATATGTTTGAAACTGTAGCTAACAAGTATACTGGACTTGTTCTCAGTATTGACCACTTTCGATGCTAGCTAGAGCTAGCTAGCACTGAGGCAAGTGCTACGTAGCGAGCTTGCTGGTTAATGTAGTCTAGTTGCGACTCCAATGTGTTTGCCCGACTGTCTACATTTAAATCCGGGACACAGCACTCTGCACGTTGTGGTTAGCTGCTTTTTTGTAGTAGATATGGATTAATAGGCGCTAAAGTCAGCTGTTAACGTGCAACCAGCGCTTCTAGCTATCAAGCTAAATCAATGGTTAGCTGCTTTGAAACTTTCCTAGTAGAGTTAACGCTAGTTATCTAACGCGGTGTTCCCTTCAGATCCAGGTGCCTCTGTGGGCCCTCTGACCTGCACCTCAAGGTCCTAGAGACAAACAGCAGCCATGTTTCTCTACAACCTCACCTTGCAACGAGCCACTGGCATCACGCACGCCATCCATGGCAATTTCTCAGGTAAGGGATGTTTGGATGTCTCCCATCCTGACTATTCTAGGTGATGTGCTTATGAAGTGATGAGTATCAGGGCTCGACATTAAGGCTTGTCCGCTTGTCCGGGACAAGTGGATTTTTTGCAGGGCAAGTGGAAGAGAAATGTACTTGCCCCATTGGACAAGTTAAAACTCAAACAAACAAAAAATGCCATGTTACTTTACGTTATGTTCCACTCAATACGTTATGTTCCACTCAATAAGTCTATTTTACCGATTTTCTTTGACCGAATTCAGCATTACAAAAACATAAAACAATTGCTTCGTCCCAAGATCTCACAGACCTTGCAGCTAATTTAATGCTCAACACTTGAACGGGGGCTTATTACTTGAAAGAGGAATTATTCACTGTGTTGTCTCAGTTACACTGCCAGGGCTTTGGAAAACTGTGACTTAAGTAGGCATGGCTAGTAGAACATTTCATAATAATTTCAGTAAATCAGCGCTGCAAGACCCAGTGAAATGTTATACAGCTAGCAAACTAACGTTAGCGTGCAGCGCTAACAACATTGGCTAACTCAACTTCGGTAGGCTATCCTCTGTATTTGTAAGCTAGCTAAACTTATACTGTATCTAAAATAAGATAAATAGTCCCGAGACGAGCTTTCACGGGTGTTTGCGCGTCTATGCTTCACTCCGTGTGCCTGCGCCTCGTCCATTACTGTTTACAACGTTAATAGCAGGACTACTTGGTTGGCGTTGCAACTAAATGTTTATATTAGCCTACAGAAAGCTCACAAAACTATTTTGCACTGAAAGAATGCAAAAAATTGCGCTCGCGCGCTATGCGCGCTCGCATTCAGGTGAAGTTCGGATTTCACCTCACCTCAAAACCTTGTCTAGGCTCGACCCCTGGTAGGGGATGGGTCTAGAAACGTCAACACACGAAAAATATATATATAAAATTATCAATTTTTACCCGGACAAGTGACTTTTGTGCACGGACAAGTGAAACGTTAAAGTACTTGTCCGAAGGACAAGTGCCTCAAAAAGTTAACGTCGAGCCCTGAGTATCATGTCTCTTCTCTGACAAGAAATCAGTGGAGATATCTAAAAAAACTTCTGATCAATTCAGCATTAAGGCACAAACATCCATTACAGCTTAACATAAACTATGGTGGACTAACTGACTTAACTCTGTAACACGATGTCCTTGGACAGGTACCAAGATGCAGGAGATTGTTGTCTCCCGGGGAAAGACTCTGGAGCTGCTGCGTCCGGACGCCAACACGGGGAAGGTCCACACGCTCCTCACCATGGAGGTGTTTGGCATCATCCGCTCTCTCATGGCCTTCAGGCTCACGGGAGGAACTAAAGGTGTGTGTGTGTGTGCGCGCTCCCCCGTGTTGGAGAGAAAACAAGTTAAAGCCAGTCAAGAAGGCTTCTACACAGTTCTATTGTGTGTCTGCGAGTTAGAGACATTAACTGAGACCATCTCACCTCTTCCTCCAGATTACATCGTCGTGGGCAGTGACTCGGGGCGTATCGTGATCCTGGAGTATCACTCCTCAAAGAACATGTTTGAGAAGATCCACCAGGAGACGTTTGGAAAGAGTGGCTGCAGGCGCATTGTTCCTGGGCAGTTCCTGGCGGTCGACCCCAAGGGCAGGGCTGTCATGATAGGTATGGGGACTATGAGATACACACACACACACACATAGGAAAAGGCGTGAACATAGATTTTTATTAATGCTGTTGAAGTGATGAGTTTCTCATGTCTCTTCTCTGACTGATATTCACTGGAGAGAACTACAACACCTCTGATCTCAGCAAGACTCAGATGCAGTTGGACTGTATTGAATCCTTGATGTCATGCTTTGTTATATGACGTCTAAGTGGCTTTAAAGGTATGTGACCCATACATTTACAGTACTTTAACTCTACTCGGGTGTGGTGTTGTATGTCCAGGTGCCATTGAGAAGCAGAAGCTGGTGTACATCCTCAATAGAGATGCAGCCGCCCGCCTCACTATTTCTTCTCCCCTGGAGGCCCACAAGGCCAACACCCTGGTCTACCACCTCGTCGGAGTCGACGTGGGTTTTGAAAACCCCATGTTTGCCTGCCTGGAGATGGACTATGAGGTAAAAGCCAGCACTCTTACCTGTGGCCCCTGTGGTGGTGGGAAATTGGCTTTCCTGCAATTAAAAACTAAACAAAACCTCTGACCCTCACAGGAAGCTGACAACGACCCAACCGGTGAAGCGGCTGCCAACACCCAGCAGACCCTGACCTTCTACGAGCTGGACCTGGGTCTTAACCATGTGGTCCGCAAGTACAGTGAGGCTCTGGAGGAGCATGGAAACTTCCTCATAACAGGTAACTCTACTCACCCACTCCATATACATTAAAAGCTCAACAAATTCCATAAAAGCTCAATAAAAACTCTCCTGTCTTTTTCAGTTCCTGGAGGTTCTGATGGACCTAGTGGGGTTCTGATCTGCTCAGAAAACTACATCACTTATAAGAACTTTGGAGACCAGCCTGACATCCGCTGCCCCATCCCCAGACGCAGGGTAACAACATGCTTCTCCAAGATGGCCTTCAAAAAAAAATATATATATTTTTTTTAATATCTAAACACTTATTTGAATGCCTGCTGTCACTATTGATCAGTGTTGATATGACTGGAGAAATTATAGTACAACTTTTGTGATTGTAAAAATACTAAACCTGGGTAGTTGTTACTGATCTCTAGCACCAAATAGGCTTTTGTCTTATACTTTCACACTGTCAGCTGTTGTATGAAGGCCGAAAGCCTTTGAGTGAAATGCTGTCTGCATGTGGAGGAGTAAAGGTCAGTGCTGATGCCAACACGCTCTGCTGTATTTCAGAATGACCTGGACGACCCAGAACGAGGGATGATCTTCGTGTGCTCAGCCACTCACAAGACCAAGTCCATGTTCTTCTTCCTGGCTCAAACCGAGCAAGGAGACATCTTCAAGGTCACCCTGGAGACAGACGAGGAAATGGTAAGAGGAGTAGTGTGTGATCAAGAAAGGGAGGAAGAGAGGGACTGGTTCTCAGCTCACTTATCCAATTTCAAATCTTACCTCGAGACCACAGATGGTTTGATGACCAGGTCTGGGTAAGGAGGGCTGCAATTGGATGTTCATGTCTTCATGTTTTTGATCTTAGGTAACTGAGATCCGAATGAAGTATTTTGATACCATTCCTGTGGCAACAGCCATGTGTGTGCTGAAAACTGGCTTCCTGTTTGTCGCCTCCGAGTTCGGCAATCAGTAAGCCTTATTCTTTCCTCACACTCACAAACAAACATTGCTACTTTGTGTCTCTCCATCCTCATTTGGTGATGTTCTGATCGCCCTCTCTCTTTCTCTCTCGTCCATAGTTACCTGTACCAGATAGCCCATCTGGGAGATGATGATGAAGAGCCAGAGTTCTCGTCTGCTATGCCATTGGAGGAGGGGGATACCTTCTTCTTCCAGCCCCGCCCACTTAAGAACCTGGTTCTGGTGGATGAGCAGGAGAACCTGTCACCTATCATGTCCTGCCAGGTGTGTGTGTGGGGAGGGAGAAGGAGGGAATGTGTGTGCCACCAGATTTGCTGTTGAAGTGATGAGTTTCTCATGTCTCTTCTCTGACTGGAAAACCAATGGAGAGAACTTTCAACCTTCTGATCTCAGCATAGACACACACTTTTCCACCGTGCATGTCTAGGCAGTGACATAACTTGATAATTAGTTGCTTTGTTTGGAGATATGCCCATCATCCTGATTTCCTGCCCCCTCTCGTTATGTATGTGACAGATAGCTGATCTGGCCAATGAGGACACACCACAGCTGTATGTGGCCTGCGGGCGGGGCCCCAAGTCCACCCTCAGAGTGCTCCGACATGGACTGGAGGTAGGTTTGGAATCAGGGTCGGCCTCCAGTACATACACCATACACATACCTACAGACGCCATAAACAAAACACACTTCGACTGCACGCAGCACTGAGGGAAGAGTGTCTGTTGTAAAGCTTGGGATCTGTCTGTGCAATCTCAGACTGGAGAGGTAATGAGGTTCATGTTGGTGTGTGTGTGTGTGTGAACATTGTCTCATTCTCTTCCGCAGGTGTCAGAGATGGCCGTGTCTGAGTTGCCTGGTAACCCCAACGCCGTCTGGACTGTACGCAGACACATCGAAGGTATCTCTCTCGCACTCACTTTCTCACACACTTTCTCTCATTCACTCACTGTCCCATTCCCTCACCATGACTCACTGTCAGACTGACCCTCTCACTCGCGCACACAAGTTCACATACATAAACCCTGACACACTACTGCACAGTTTTGTCCATCGTCACTGCCTCATAGCAGTTTCAACATGTTGGTCACACATTGTTGGTTTCAGTTCCATTCATTTTTCTGATTTTGACAGAACCAGCTGCGGAATGGTTGTCTGCTTTCGGGAGCATGCTGCACTTTGTTTGAATTGTGTCCCCTGCCAGCAGTTTCCCAGAAGTAATATGAGCCGTTCAGTGGCTGAGTTCCACTGCAGCTGGTTGAGACAAGCTAGCTCGGGTGTGGGTGTCAGAATATTTCACTCTCACTACTTGTTCTTTTCTTGTGTGGATAGAGCACATCTCCAAACCCCCTGAGAAACAAACACATGCAGTCACATGACCAGAAACAGACACTGCACCATCATCACTGTTTAACTCTTTAAACTAACCTGACTCCCTGGCTAGACTGGCTATGTTCTTCCTCTGTCGGTGCTCCTGCTGTGTGTATTAGACTGGGCTGCTGCCTGATGCCTGCTGCCTGTGCTGTAGACAGGATGTGTGTGTGACTCTGTCCTGTGTGTTTGACAGATGAGTTTGACGCCTACATCATCGTGTCTTTCGTCAACGCCACGCTGGTGTTGTCCATCGGAGAGACGGTAGAGGAAGTGACGGATTCCGGCTTCCTGGGGACCACGCCCACCCTCTCCTGCTCTCTGCTGGGGGAGGACGCCCTCGTCCAGGTCAGCCTCACCCCTAACCTCACCCTTGCATTGGTCTCTCCCCCCAACCTCACTCTTATAGTGAGCTCCTTCTGCAGTTGTCACACTGTTCTCCCCCCCCCCATATCAAACTCTTAATTTCTCTCCATCTCCTCTGAAGACGTATTCGATTGTGCCCAAATGCTCTGAAAGTGCCAATTCAATGGAAGGAAAAGTTAAGATGAGTTCAAGACAAATTCAATGCAAAATCAATGTATTTATTACAGTTGTAAGGTGCAGGTATCTGTTACACTCAAGTTGAGTATCACAGAAGACTGGACAACTACTTCAGGAAATCAAGAGAGTATATGGTATCACAATATGGGAGGATACAAGATGATTAACATAGCCTTTTCCGGCACAGCCCAACAACAATGTCTGCCACATAGCTTTTGTTTGGGTCTAGATAGGGCTCCTAGAAATGGCCTTGTCTCTCCTTCTATTTTCCTCATTCAAAGTTGCATGGCATTATACACTTTGGAAATATTGTAACCTCTGACTTCCATTCAGCGACACAGGCCTTTCACAGTCACACCCTACCAAGACCTAACTTATGGCTATGCAGACATAACCACACAGAATGATATCAATGTATTAATGATTACAAGAAACATAATTAATAGATATTAATATTATAATATTTGTCTCCTGGACATAACCACGGGTTATGTGCTCCTAAGCTTAATATTGCAAGACGGACCTCTTCACCTCCTCTTTACTCTTTCTAACTTGTCTCTTCCTCCTTTCCAGGTGTACCCTGACGGTATCCGCCATATCCGAGCAGACAAGCGTGTGAACGAGTGGAAGACCCCCGGAAAAAAGACGATCGTCCGCTGTGCCGTCAACCAGAGGCAGGTGGTCATCGCCCTCACCGGGGGCGAGCTGGTGTACTTCGAGATGGACCCGGTCAGTACCTGCTCCCCCTGCCCAGAACCACCTCTGGGACCTGGGACTGCTCCACTCTCATGTGATGGCAGTAAAAGTCCATCAATCCGAGTTTGACCCGAAGTCTAGTCTTCTGTCACACTGGAGGCTGTTTCTGCCACACACTTTGTCACTGATGTGAACTGTGCTCTGTATTTTAGTGACATGTGACTGGTGGCACCTGAGCTTGGGACAGGAAGCTCTCCTGTTCAAAGTTACTTATCACCGGTAGTCTTCTAACTTGACCCTCTCCCTCCCTGCCTTTCTCCCTCTCTCTCCCCGTCGTCCCTCCCTGCCTCCCTTTCTCCCTGCCTCCCTCTCTCCCTCCCTCTCTCCCTGTCGTCCATGCCTCCAGTCAGGCCAGTTGAATGAGTACACGGAGAGGAAGGAGATGTCTGCTGACGTGGTGTGTATGAGTCTGGCCAACGTCCCTCCTGGGGAGCAGCGCTCACGCTTCCTCGCCGTCGGGACTGGTCGACAACACCGTCCGCATCATCTCCCTCGACCCCTCGGTACGAATACACACACACACACACACACACACACACACACACACATGCACGTTGTACAGATGTCACACACACAAACTCACCATGTCGATGGATGTGGGTTGGTGTTCTGCTGTTGAAGTGATGAGTTTCTCATGTCTCTTCTCTGACTAAATACCAATGGAGAGATCTACAACACCTCTGATCTCAGCATAGACCAAAAGAAACACACACACAGAGCACTCCAGTTGTCTGTGGAGAGTTAAGAGCTACCGGTACTATGTGTTCTTGGAGCAGATCGTGATGATGAGGCCCAGAATTTATTTGGCTCGACCCGGCTCCCTGGTGTGCCTGTCATGACTACCAGAACCTAATCCAGATGTAACTTCTAGCCCATGCAAAACGCCCAACTGCATGTCTGGTACGAGTGCAGCATGTGTGTGATGTATCCTAACTGTGTGTGTGTGTGTGTTGTGCAGGACTGTCTGCAGCCCCTCAGTATGCAGGCCCTGCCCGCCCAGCCAGAGTCCCTCTGCATCGTGGAGATGGGCGGGGTGGAGAAGCAGGACGAGCTGGGAGAGAAGGGAACCATCGGCTTCCTCTACCTCAACATAGGACTCCAGGTACACACACACACCGACTGCTGGGTCTCAGTCTTTTGCACCTGTATGCCTTCTCTTCAGGTCTGAAGTGAAGGACAAGGCAGATGATTGTTAGATTAGGCATGTCTCCATCAGTAGGCAGTGTCGATACTGGATCCTGACCTGTCGTAACGATGGCTGGATCCTGTTCTGTGGTCAAGATTCTCCCTTCTCCCCTCAGAACGGCGTGCTGCTCAGAACCGTCCTGGACCCGGTCACAGGAGATCTGTCCGACACCCGCACCCGCTACCTGGGGTCACGACCCGTCAAACTCTTCCGGGTCAGGATGCAGGGACAGGAAGCTGTAAGTGGTTTTGCTCAGATCTGTGCCCCTACCGAGATCTGAAAGAGTCGGATGTGTGTCAGCAGTGCTGATTGGTATTTTTCCTCCTGTTTCTTACACCTGTCTAGCCCTCTCCCGATTTCTACAGTTCAGGCTCAAAGTGGGCTGACCATGACATGACCTCTGACCTCTGTGTGGCCCATTGCAGGTGCTGGCCATGTCGAGCCGCTCCTGGCTCAGCTACTCCTACCAGTCTCGGTTCCACCTCACGCCCCTGTCCTACGAGACCCTGGAGTACGCTTCCGGCTTCGCCTCGGAACAGTGCCCTGAGGGCATCGTGGCCATCTCCACCAACACACTTAGGTGTGGACACACACACAGACACACACACACATTGCTGAAGTGATGGGGTCCTGATGGATTTTCTACATCAAACACTTCTTCTTCTGAGCAAAGATACATAGTGAGTTGAGGGTGGAGAATCATGTAAACAAGGAGAAGCTGTGCTCAGCGGGGTGAGCACAGTGGTGAGCACAGTGGTGGGCAGGGGAGTAGGCAAACGGAAATCTGGACGGGTGGAGGTACAGCCAGGGTAGAGTTACAGGGAGAGGGATCGGGTGAGAGGGAGGGAGATTTAAACAGGCTGATAGGAAATGAGTGGGTTAGAGAGGTGAAGTGCTTTGATGCTGTTGAAGTGATGAGTTTCTCATGTCTCTTCTCTGACTGAAAATCAATGGAGAGAACTACAACACCTCTGATCTCAGCATAGACTGTTGGTAAAAAAAAATAGTTTAAAGGTAGTGATGGGTGGCATAAAAAATTGGTGGGAGGGGCGAGTCATGGAGCCCTTTCTCTCTTCTCTGGAAGGGATATTCCTTCTGTATTCTCTTCCAAAAGAGGGAAGACTTCATTTTTAACGTTCTACCCTCCCTTTCCTCCCAGGATCCTGGCGTTGGAGAAGCTGGGTGCCGTCTTCAACCAGGTGGCGTTCCCCCTCCAGTACACGCCCAGGAAGTTTGTGATCCACCCAGAGACCAACAACCTGATCCTGATCGAGACGGACCACAACGCCTACACCGAAGCCACCAAGGCCCAGCGCAAGCAGCAGATGGCCGAGGTAGGGCCTCCACAACAGCAGGGGGCACTGTGGGGGTGGGGCACTGTGGGGGTGAGGCATTTGAAGTTTTTCGCCCCTCCGCAGCGTTGTGTGGGAGAGGCACTAGAGGAGAGGGTTGCGTGTTTAGATGCTGTTGAAGTGATGAGTTTCTCATGTCTCTTCTCTGACTGAATACGAATGGAGAGAACTACAACACCTCTGATCTCAGCGTGGACACACAGAAACACCTGGGTCAGGTCAGGCAGGTGTGTGCTGTTTGATGTTCAGCTGATTCCCTTGTTCTATGTGGTGCCTCTTGCAGGAGATGGTGGAGGCTGCAGGGGAGGATGAGAGAGAGCTGGCGGCAGAGATGGCGGCCGCCTTCCTGAACGAGAACCTGCCCGAGGCCATATTTGGAGCCCCGAAGGCTGGGTCTGGGCAGTGGGCCTCTCTGGTGCGGCTGGTCAACCCCATCCAGGGCACCACCCTCGACCTGGTCCAGCTGGAACAGAACGAAGCTGCCTTCAGGTGAGGGGGGCAGCAAGAGGAGGAGGGGTGGGTGAAGAGTGGAGAACCAAGTTGGTGGTTGGAGAGGAGGAAAGTTCTGCCCAAGCAGGGCATGATTTAGGGAGCAGAGGACCTGGGGGACATGGGGATGGAGTGGGAGGGTCGGAGGCGCAGGGAGAGGGATGAGGGGTACAGACTTCATAGAAAACAGGCTGACGTGAGGAGGAGAAGGGGTTATGGAGGAAGACTTGTTAGATGCTGTTGAAATGATGAGATTCTCATGTCTCTTCTCTGACTGAATGTATGGAGAGAACTACAACACCTCTGATCTCAGCATAGACAGGCACAGAGGGACCACATGCACCAAGCAAGTGTATCATTTGGTAAATGCCAGGGCAATAAAACAATATAAAAATTGAGCAATAGCCATAGGAAAATGCTCGATACAATGTTCAATATTTTCACTTAAATGCATAAAATCCCTCGTCCGTGCTCACTGCTGTTTCAATTTGTTCGTTGTTCATGTTCATGTTGAAACTTAACTGTTTCCCTTGATAAATACAATGGTGATATTATAAGTAAAGTGGGATTTTTAAAATAATAATCCTGTTCTTAATCAAAAATAAGTCTTTTAAGATCATCAATAATTATCTATATTAACTGAAATGAAAAACATGTGTAGCTATATTGCCTAGTCCTAGTTTGGTATGGATACTGTAGGTTCTTTATGTACTCCAGGTTGTAAGACCATGACTCACATCCTGATCTCTCCCTCTGCAGTGTCACCGTGTGTCGTTTCGCCAGCGGCGGTGATGATTGGTACGTTCTGGTGGGCGTGGCCAGAGACATGATCCTCAATCCCCGCTCTGTGGCTGGTGGTTTCATCTACACCTATAGGCTGACAGGGGGTGGGGAAAAGCTGGAGTTCATGCACAAGGTGAGTGTGATTGACAGAGGAAGTGAGGGTGAGTGCTTAGATGCTGTTGAAATGATGAGTTTCTCATGTCTCTTCTCTGACTGATAATCACTGGAGAGAACTACAACACCTCTGATCTCAGCATAGACTGTTGGTAGAGATGGGTGGCTTTTGATGGGGGGAGGGGGGGGGGTAGAACACAAGAGCTGGAGCACACAAGGTGAGTGTGATTGACAAAGGAAGTGACTAATTTTGGTTTTTGGTTGTGGTCGGACCATGACTGAGCTTTTGGGAATTTCCGTGACTTATTTTAGAAGTGTTCATCACTGACCTAGGGGAGTACTGTCTCTGGGGAAGGTTTGGTAAGAGTTACCCTTCTACTAGCATGTTTGTCCTCTGATCCACCGGGCTCTGCACAATGCACAAACATCATCATGAGACCAACACCCTTTTTTCTGAAATTCGAGCCATCAAAAATATAGTTCTCTTCTCTCACACACACACACACACACGATAGCAGCAGGTGTGATATTGTTGGGGTATTTCCTCAGTGGGTGTCTGACTCCTGAACAGCCGATGCTTTCACATGGGTTAAACAAAGAAGCTAGAAGCATAGAGATACCGTCTCCCCCTCCTCCCACACCAGATGCGCTTTGCGATACGGTGAAAGTCACCGTCAATCGGACAGTCGAGTTGCCCTTAGCCATGAAGCGTTTCGTGTACCGCAATTGGTTGTTATTTTCTGCACTTAAAATGTGGATGTATATCTTATAACCTAACTTTACTTCCAATAATTTGTGCAGGAAATGGTTAGCTAACCTATGTTAATTCCACCATGAGACACTAGATGGATGCTTCAATTGGTCAAAACTGACTTGCTGTGGTGTTTTGATTGGCAGACTCCTGTGGAGGATGTCCCTCTGGCAATCGCTCCCTTCCAGGGGCGGGTGTTGGTGGGGGTAGGAAAACTGCTGCGAATCTACGACTTGGGAAAGAGAAAGCTGCTACGCAAGTGTGAAAACAAGGTATGTTGGGGAGCTTCTTGAGTGTGGGCGGAGAACACTGGAAACACAGAGACTTGTTCTATGAAGCAACTTTGGAATGTACCAAAGTTTCTGGGCCTGATGGGGATAGCCCAAGTTTCTGGGCCTTTCGAGTCTGGGCCTGATGGGGATAGCTGCCTGATCGGCTTTCTGCCAATGAACGGCCTATCTCTTTCTCTAGGGGATCAGTACATTAAAAAGCCATTATTGTGGGGTTCAAAAATTTCAATATTTGTAGAATGACTTAAGTAAATGTCAGATGCTGTTGAAATGATGAGATTCTCATGTCTCTTCTCTGACTGAATGTATGGAGAGAACTACAACACCTCTGATCTCAGCATAGACAGGCACACCGGGGAACTGTTTGCCAGGGCAATAAAACAATAGAAAAGTTTAGCAATAGCCATAGGGAAATGGCTCAATACAATGTTTGATATTTCCACTTAAATGCATTATATTGCTCACGTCCGTGGTCACCGCTTGGGTCATAACTGTTCTGGGGAAACACAAGGGAGGGAAAAGCTTAGTGGTTAGAGCAGTGTTGCCCTGCTCAAACACACCTGATTCTAATGAATAGCTTGCTATGAAGCTCAGCAGGAGCCCGATCAGTGCCCATTCAATTCAGTCAGTTGTGTTGGAGCATGGAAACATCTCAAAAAGGCAGTCAGGTGTCCTGACGACCAGGGTTGGGAAACATAATTGCCATTCACGAGGTTTTAAAACTAATTGGTTGCTTAAGGGTTTTCAAGGCTTTCACCTGGAAAGGCTAGTGTTGTTCATTCAGTAACCCCAAATCTATGCACCAGCGTGGTATATAGTCTGGTCTATTCTGTCAATGGGCATAGGGAGGTCAGAGAGATGAGAGAGCTGTGACAGAGATTAGGGCTGTCTGGTGACTGCAGGGTAAATGTGGGAGGGCTGCTGCATCAGATGTAGAATGTGTGAGGTAGACATGCAGTATGTAGAACCAGTGTAGCTTGTTTACTCTGTAGCCTTTATCTTCCAGCTCCTGGGGTTGTGCTGGGGCCCTCTGAGACCTGGGCAGTGAGGGAAGGAGACGCCCCAGTTACACTTCTAACCGCAGACATACGAAAGTCTGCTTTTATTAAGGAGACCTGTTGCATGTACAGACCAGCACTGCCTAGGGCTGTTTTCCAGACTCAAGCATCCAGATTAAGAAGAAGACCGTGTGTGTGTGTATGTGCGTGCGTGCCTACAGTCCTGGACGACAGATTTGACCACTCCCCCCTGCCCTGTCTTCTATCCACAGCACGTGCCCAACCTAGTGACTAGCATCCACACCATCGGGCAGCGTGTCATCGTGACGGATGTCCAAGAGAGCCTCTTCTGGGTCCGCTACAAGCGCAACGAGAACCAGCTGATCATCTTCGCTGACGACACCCACCCTCGCTGGGTGACTGCCGCCTGCCTGCTGGACTACGACACCATGGCCTCTGCAGACAAGTTCGGCAACATCAGCATCGTAAGTTGAAAAGTGTGCATGTGTGTTGGGTGGTCAATACCACCAGGGCAATGAACTCCGCCCTTGGAATACACAAGAATATACTCCTTTCTGCACACACAAAAAATAAACATATATGAATACAAGTTAATGACTTGATATGACTTCTCCTAGGTGCGTCTCCCCCCCAACACCAGTGACGATGTGGATGAGGACCCCACTGGGAACAAGGCTTTGTGGGACAGAGGTCTTCTGAATGGAGCCTCCCAGAAGGTACCATTCATGTCCTGGTCCCATGCTTGTCTGTCCATCTTTCTCTCTCCTTCTCTTTTTCTCTCCTGTATTTGGTCCTGTTAAATAGGGTGTACTGAAGACATACAAGCCAGGGGGGAACTGAAATGGCTGTCCTCACTCGTGTGCATGTGTGGTTCAGAGTGAACGTTCTGGACAGTTTTTATTTGTGTGAGATGGGGGATGTTTTCTTTGTCCGGTCTTAAGTGTCCTAATCCTCCCTGCATAGCATGCTACCAGCTCAGCCTGGTGTCTGGGTTAACAGCCTCTAGATGTTGAGGTAGACGCAACACGGAAAGTCCCCATGTGTACTTTCCTCCTGTCTAATTACTTTTGTGTGAAAAAGAGTGCATGTAAGCAATTTCAGTTTTTGTGTGGAGTTAGAATATCCTGCTGTGTTTTAAGTTTGTGTGGGTGGGTGACTTGTTTGTTTGAGGTAAGAGTTTCCAAATTCCACCTTGCCTCCGTTTCACCCTCTTCTCTCCCCACGTCTCTTCTCCTCCTTCCTTCTCGTCAGGCGGAGGTGATCATGAACTACCACATAGGAGAGACCGTCCTGTCCCTGCAGAAGACCACCCTGATCCCTGGGGGTTCAGAGTCCCTCGTCTACACCACCCTGTCAGGGGGCATAGGCATCTTGGTGCCCTTCACCTCACACGAGGTAACACACACACTCTCTCATTGTTACATGCGCACACACACACTTCCCTCTGTGGTGCTGAGACGTACAGAGTGTATGAACTGAAGCGTGACCCTCGTGTGTTCTGTCTCCAGGACCATGACTTCTTCCAGCACCTGGAGATGCACATGCGCTCCGAGTTCCCCCCGCTGTGCGGTCGAGACCACCTCAGCTTCCGCTCTTACTATTTCCCCGTCAAGGTGGGTTCAGCCAACCAATAGAAACACAGAAAAATGGACACACCCTAACGTGCTGCTGTAAAATTGCTGCTGCTGAACACTTATTAAGGTTTCTCTAAAGCTCCATAGGGGCTCAGAGGCTATGACATGTGCCTGTATTCGATGGTGAACCCAGTGTGGTGAGCCTTGGAACAGCCCATTCAAAGGCTACACATATGCAGGTTAAGAACTGTCTATGTTCTATCAAATACCATGTATAATTAGTGTTGTGTTGTGTGTGCAGAATGTGATCGATGGAGACCTGTGTGAGCAGTTTAACTCCATGGACCCTCACAAGCAGAAGAGTGTGGCCGAGGAGCTCGACAGAACCCCGCCCGAGGTCTCCAAGAAGCTGGAGGACATCCGCACTCGATACGCCTTCTAGAGCACTCTGGGATGGACACCTGAAATCATACACACGTTTCACACACACACGTTTTTCGGAAAACATAACATAACTTTGCTGTGAGAAACAGTCACACCCCCTCCCCCCAGTTAAAATGACATGGCGATGGTGTGAAACAACCGACGACATCTTTCTCTGCAGTTTCCTGTCTGATTTTCTCACTGTCTCTGGACTGCTAGAGCCCTAATGGCACCCTGTATGCTCATCACACCTCAGTCCCTGGGACTTTCGGTAAACGGATAAGTTGATGCTTAAACTTGTGACATTTTCTGTGGCTTAAATTATGTTCCACAGAAAGGAAATGTGTTTCCACGGCCTCTGTGTCTAGAGCAAGAGACATTTTAAAATGTGTGAAGTGACAGATAAGGTTAGCTATGGGTGGGGATAGCCCACTACTTTCCTTGCATTGCCTATTTGCATCCACTGTTTTTATTTCCTTCCTCCTTGTGAGTATTTTGTACTCTGTGCCACGTGTAAAATGGAAATAGCTATCTATTGTAATTTGGTATGAATCGATGTGGTGATTTTCTAGCCTGGTCTTCTAACACCTGCTACAAGCTTTAAGTAAATGTGAGTTGGACAGGGCCTCTTACCATATGCAATAGCAGTGCTCGGTCTGTAGTGTGTGAACTGTGGTGTGCATCAGCAGAGGGTGGGGTGTTTTCGACCTTGTGGCTCTGTGCTGTCTGACCCTCAATCCTGTAAAGTCCCAACCTCACCCACGCTCGCAGGGACAGACCAGCCGCATTCCACCCGTGTCATGGGAAAAGAGCTGTTTTGTAAATAAAGTTTTTCTTTTTTACCTTGTACGGCTTTGCGACTCATGTTGGAACCTGAGTGGAACTCAACAGGTTGATCCATGTAGATGAAGCCTGCTGTAAAAGTTGTATTTTATATACCTAATCCTTATCTTCACAATGCATGTCGGGAAGGATGGCTGGTTAATTAGCGATAAGTGTCTTCCTCTTGCCCTTGGGAGACATTAAAGATGTGACTGTTTGATCTTCCCCTGCGCTTGTGCCAGGCTGAACCAAGGTCCAGGGATATGTCTGATAGACCGTTAATTGGCTTCTCTTCTATGCTTCCAGAAGGTTCACAGTAACTACCTAGGCCCTGCTGTCTTCAAGGACATGACTCATCTGTTGATCTCTGCATGCACATCACGAGAGCAGAGCAGGGACAAGTGATTGTCGTGAGATCTGATGTCATTCTTCTGACCTACTCGTGACTGTGACCGTCAAGATACACTGAATGCTTCAACTGTGTGGCCTACAGATCATGAGCCATCTCTTCTTGGAGTGACAACTGTGCATGTGAGACGGACAGTTAAGGGTGTTCTCGTAGAGTCCGATTTTTAGTAACAGTCATCATATTCAGACCTAGGTAGGCATGGGGGCAGAAAGAGACGTTTTTTAAAGTCATGTCCTGAGGTTGTTTATTTTTATCAGTGTGACCAGTGTACCATGCCAGTGGTTTGTGGTTATTACATTGGTTGCCTTAGAAACAGTGGTATATGACCACAAGCATTGGCATCCTTAATGCCAACCACATCTGGCTCCCATTGGCCAGTGAGCAGGAAGTCCTTGACTGCTGTGGTGTGCATAGGAGATGACCATCTAGATATGCATGTTATAGGTAGTGGTTAAAGTATTACTTGACCTATGTTCAAAGTGGGATGGAAGGCAAGTATTTTTTGGCCTGCCAGCTCTAACCCCTGGCCTGGCCCCTCATAGAGGCCAACGTCCCCTCCGGGATTTCCCATCGGATGTCATCCCCGGCCATGGTGTTGTGACGTGGTTTTGGATTTAGGAATCCCCCTCCATAACTCCATAAGAATGTTTGTCATTAATGTGTTACCACGGGTGAAGTATTTTCCATGGCCCAGTAATTGTGATTAACTGTAGAGGATATCAGCGCAATGTCACCAGGTTCAAATACTCTCATGTAGCCTATGTCGCTTTGGGTGAAGAGTAGGTAAAGACGGTGTCATGAACGCAAAATGAATATGTTATGTTGATGTGCTGATTATACATATTGATCAAACCTAATCGTGTGAGGCGACAGGTGGATTGTGTCACATAACCAAACTCAATTGCAACACTGCAACGGGCAGCCGATCAGAAATATTTAGTTGCCATGCGGCTTCAAGTTCGAAAATTTCCTTTTGGTATGCGAGTGCCCCTGTCCTGTAGCCTATGCAGGCAAAGCACTAGTGCAATGTGTAGCACACCTGTGGGGTCCGCTAAACGTTGTGGGGAACATAAGTCCTAACATTTTCAAATTTGTTTTACAGTCGTGGCTTGTCTGGAGTTTTTTGTGTGCAAGTAGTCGAATTACATATGTATATTCGTGTTTCAACCCCATGAACTATTGACGAGGCCTCGTCATAGGCTACAGCATATAGCCCACCAATTTCGCAACATGGCATATTTGGATTAAGGCTACGTCTAAAAGTGAAAGTAAAATATGTCTTTGAAACCATATCCGTGACATCACTGCTTCTGCGTAGCCTACCCTTCTACCACAGTCCCGCATTCGAGGACATGCAAGTATAGGCTACAAGACTACAAAAGATCAGTTCTTCGATAGAGAAGCATCAGTTTTGCGTTGGTCTTGCCAGCTCGCATTAATTTTGCATTGTCACGTGGATTTCTCTTATTGATAATGCGATTTAACTGTGTGTTGCAGTGCCGGATTATTTATACAGGATACAGGTCGCCTGGGACATAAACTGTACCTAACTGAAACTTTAGGCTATGTCTGTGGGTGTGTGCGCAATGGCCATGTGTTTTGCGCCACCGTGCTAGGAGAAAGCAGACACTTTCCGGCCAGTCACCGAACAGCTCTACGAACGTTACGACCCTCGATGGAGCTACAGGTGTGTGAATCTCAAAATTATGTCAGAATATGTGAGACTCAAATCTTAACTCTTGTTTATAATCTGAATTTTAATCTGGTTATGCTGCCACTGCGTATTTGCAATCTAATGACTCAACAGATTGTTGATTTTGTGTATAGCTACAGTTTGGCTTATTTTTTATATAAAACCACTGATTATGGGGCATACAGGGATGTTATAGAAGTGTTAAGTATCAGAAGATGCACGCGCAGTTTGATTTAAAAGCCTAACTTTAGGATCTATTTAGGATCATTTAAATAAGGCCTATAGGCTACTCAACTGTCTCAAACACCGACTGTTAAGCGATGTTTACTGCCTACAGTTAAGCTTTTAGAATGAGAAGCAGTCAACCATCATTAAGCCGTTACCTGGACAGTCCAGGATGGGGTGATTTGGATGATGGAAAATTGTGAAGTTTTACTTTGAAATGTTTATAAAACGTCTGGATCTGGCCGGGTTATGCCAGAAGCAGCAATTTATTTATCAGATTAGCCTAATTTGAAGTTAGGCCTCGGCTATATTTTCCAAATTAATTTATGCAGTGGAACATTAGTAGCCTAGGCCTTTTTGTTACGAATGTGACTTCAGTTCCTAACTTATTCTTATTTGCTCCGTAGTAATCCTATCCAGAACAATACAAAAATTAGAAGAAAAGTGAAAATTGAAGAGGATAAGAAGAATATTTATCTGGTGAGTCACTCACGAATTGGGTAAACGATTGTTCGGGTGGGAAGAAACTCTACGCCAAACGGTTTTGATCAAAAATCATTTGCCTAGTAATGCAAGCATCAATTAAATGTCTTTCTGACTATGAAAGGACATGCTGTACTGTACAGTATATTTGGATTGTTGCCTCACAGAGCACCTGGACATGGACATGAGCCTGACTGTCTCTGCCTTTCTGCCTCTCTACATTTATGTCTGTTTGTCTGTTTTTTTCTGCAGGGAGACACAGGTCACAGAGAGAGAACCACTTCCTGCTAGCCGCTTGTGTGTCCTCCTGTCAAGTGACAGTTCCTGTGACCAACCACAGAGGCCAGAGCACAGCATGATGGTACATACGTCCCCCTGTACCCTCCTCTTCTGGGGGCTGTTAGGTAAGAGCAGGCCTTGGGGGGAGATTGGAAAGAGGGGCCCCTAAAAATAGGGGTCAGGGTCCAATGATGAGGCAGTGTCATCTCACGCTGGTCTGGAAAGAGAAAGGCTCACTACCCCAGCCTGCAGAAGGCTGTGGGTCGCTGTAAAGGATTGTGTTCCTCGACCTGCATCTCTCCTCCTGGAGTTCCCTCCCTGGCTTCCAGGCGAGTGAGTCAGAAGCTCTGGGTGTTTGGCAGCAGGCTGGGGTAGACAAAGGACGCCGTACCCACTTTTCCACTCCCGCTCGCCCGCCCGCTCACCAGCCCTGATCTAAGAGGTTCCTTCAGATGAGGAGTCACAGCTGTGTGGGGACAGCTATGGGATTCCAATAGAACACGTTCAGTCACTGGGCCACAGCAGTTTCCTAAGGATGGACAGATTGTGTCAAGAGTGTGTCATGTGATTCTAAATCAGCCAATAGAGGGACTGTGTACTGTTAAAATATCCACCACAGTAACAGATTAATATCAATGGATGCAGTCTCTGAAGTTAGGAGGATGGATAGTCACAATGTTCTGTGGTTTTAAGTGCTCTTAGAACAAAGGCAAATTGCAATAAAGCTCATTAGTCCGATCTGAATTCCTTTTAGAGAGAGACAGAGAGATACAACTGTATCTGTGGGGTAGATTGTGATATTCAGCTATGTCATGTTTCTGTTGAAATGAAAGCGAGATGTAGCTGTTTGTGAGTGTGTGCTTAACCACATCCGTTTAGAAAGAGTGACAGAAGCATAGCTAGATAATAGCATCGGGGCATCAGAAAGGACCTGAGAAAGAGAGAACGACTAAGAGGAAAAGATCAAGAGAGTAAAAGTATGTTCATCATGGCAATAAAAGAAGGAAGAATTTTAAGATGTGGAAACACGTCTGGAGGGCTGTATAGATATTGTCTGTCGGCCCCTGTCTCTGCTGAGTGCGGCATTCCTCTGTCTGAAGTGGGTTCGTTCGTGAGAGTAGGAGGTCAGAGAACACTGATACTTACACAGTCCTCTGGGGACCAGGCCTGAACCACAGCCTCTAACCACAGCCTCCAAACACTGCTTCCCACCAGCCTGACATCTACTACTGACGGGCACACGCAGGCAGATAAGACAGCTGTGGATAGCCACCACCACCAAAGCCTTAATAAGAATAAGAAAAACCTTTATTTAACCAGGAGAGACCCATTGAGATTAAGAATCTCTTCTTTAAGGGAGACCTGGCCAAGACAGGCAGCAGCTTACATACAAACATAGTTAGTCAGAAACACAAAAGGAGACAACATTTAGGAGTTAGTGTCGTAGCCAGGTACATTAAAACAAGTTTATATCTTAAGGCTGTGTACAGTACAGTCACAGCTTAGCTACTTGGCTGCTCATGTCTTGTGTCGATCTGGGGCCCAACCGTAGGACCCAATTACAATGCTCCTTTCCCAGCAGAAGAGCATGAATGCTCTCCGGACCTCATCTGGCCTAGCTGCTGGACAACCTAAATCAAATACAGATTACTCCGATGGAGTCTGTTAGGTTATTATGGAAATGAGACTGAGATGTTGTATGTACATAGATGGAGGTGTGTGTCATAATCTGTCTGAGCCGATCCTCTCTGATAGATGAGTTTGATACTTAGAAAGATGAGTCTGATGGAAACAGCAGGCTACACACACACACACACACACACACACACACACACAGACTCAGTCTGCCCATACATGACTATTCAGGTATGACTGTGTCTGTGTCATCACGCATTATTGTTCAGTGTCTCCAAACCATCGTCACCGGTGGTCAGACGTTGTTACATCAAAGGTTGTGTGTTGACAGCGTTGGCCAGAGCCTCTATGCACACAGGGGTGCTGATATCCTTCTGGTAGAATCTCAGCCGTCTGTGTTACTCCCGCTGTCACTGTTTTGTATACGGATATTACTTTCTATCGGATTGATTTAATGGTGTTGCCATTGGTGAAAAGTTTAAATTTCAACAAACCGATAGTTCAACATCTGAACATTGCTGTGTGCCAATGTGTCAGATGTCTAGTGGGTATACTTAGTTTTCATGTGTTTTCCGTCCGCTTTGGAAACGAGAAAGCAATGAGTCATCGCTATGCGGAGGGTGAATTGTTGCCATGCCAAACATGCTACCAGGTAACTGTCACCGGAAGTAAACAAGCAGGCTCAGTTGAAATGCGGAAAGTGGGCATGCATATATACCATTCTAACTCAGTGTTTTAGCCATGATAACCAACAGGCTTTGTTGCTCATCCTGTAGGTTGTGTGTGGGTACTGCCAGTCCTGATTGCCCCGTCGTCACCAACGCTGTGTACCTCACTGAGGACTCTGAATACTAACCTCACACAACGGCGGCGCTACATGGTAGGACGAAGACTTTTGAAAACACAGTTAACTTCCACATAATACAGCACATCTTAGTGTTTGACATGGAAATATATTCCCTTTCTTTCTAACAGAAGCATAATTTTCCAATCAATTATACTATCCGGGTTCATTATGAGGAGGTCTTCAAACCTCGCAACATCACCCGACTGGTGAGTGCTCACAAGATGGTGCTTACATCTAAGTCACCTTTTGGATATTTGTATAGTAGTATATTCAATCTTTTCAATGTTCCTCTCCTCTCAGAAATCACAAGTAGAAGGGTTAGAGGACAAAGACCTCCAGGAGGTGTGGCTGTTGGTGAACAAGGAAGTTCTCAAGCACATTCTCCATGTTCTCCCTGAGCGTCACCCGTCGTATCGCTACGCGTTTAGCCTGCAAGACCTTTTCCTGAAGGTGCAGCAGGTGTTGCCCTCCCCTGATGAGGTAGGCCACTCAGGACAGACCCCCAGTGCACCTTGCTACCTTTTCACATCTTCCCACACTCTCACCTTCACTAAGAGCCATGCCTGATATATCAAACCCAGTGAAACCATTTGCTGTAGCACTCTGTAATCTCTTCTCCTCACCTGTCTTTCTACCTGTGATTATCCAAGCATTCTGTCACCCCACACATATTAAAGCCGTTTCTCAGCCAATACATATTGGCACACATATTAGAACACACCTGCACTTGTGCGTGTTTGTGAATTTGTGTGGGCTTCATGTGGAGCCTTTAGTGACAATGCTTGCAAAAAAAGGACTGTACAAGCCAAGTTGGATTTTGTTTTATTTGTGATAGTGGGAGCCACCGGAACGTATCCAGGAGATATGTGACAGGGTAACGGACCCTGACTATCCTGGCTGGACATCCGTCACTCCCAAGTCTCTGCTGGACAACTTTTACCGCACCATGCGCTGCCTGTTCTCCGACTGCTTCTCCATCCAGTACCCTGAGGAACCTATCGGTGAGAAAACAACACACACATACTGTACAGCCTAGCACCTATACACTATAGTACTTCTATACATCTAGATCCATATCCATCCTTATTTTAAAAGAAAAATGATTGTTCAAGCTACTTCAGGCTTAGTACTTTTTTTCTATGCCCCCTCACTACAACTCTGTTCTCTTCCAAGTGTAGTTTTGTCATGAGCTGTTTCACTAAAAAGTCTTCAGAAAGTGGATAGAAAAACATAAGACACAACATACATAGCTGAAATTCCACCCATGTGTCTACCTAGTCTTTCTGTCATCAAGTACTCCAGGTTTATGTGTTAGTTGTTTTAGTTGATATATTACTGTAATAAGGTCTCCTGACACCTGAAAACCAGTTTGTAATTGTATGCCACAAGTGAAAGGAAGATGTAGCAAGACACTGTGCATTCGTCTTGTATGACAAACTCACTGGACTGGTTTAGCTGTCTCAATCAGGCACACACTGTTGTTGTAATATTTCATGTGTGGTGGAACCAAGTGTATTATTAAATTAACTTGGGTGCAGTGTTCCTCAGGACTTCACTGCTGGGCTGTCCATCAGGGTTACTGTTTACCTATAATCCTACAGCTGTGATCCACTGTGCTCTGTGTAGATGGTTGAGGTTGGGGTTAGGGTTTGAGATGTCAATCGGACAGAGAGGAGCCTGGGCTATTTCAGGACACTAAGAGCCAATATGCTGCCTAACAGTTTAGCTTGGTCTCTCACATCTCACCTCACTCTGGGCTGTCATCCCAAGGTGCTCCATTTCAACCACAACATGTGATACGGTCCAGAAACAGCACTCGTGTCAGGCACATGCTTGTGAGTCTAGGTTAGGGTAGAGCCTTTACCATCCAAACTCATCAATCCACTGAGCTGAATGTCATTTGAGTGAGTTAGAGCTAGAGTTAGAGTTCTCCATTCTCCATGAACCATAACACACGTGGTGTATCGAGAGATATATACTGAACTGTCAAGAGAGACAAACACTGACACATTATCCATTGCTGTTTCCATCTTTCAGATTGTAATGTTTCTCATTGGCCGAGGCACAAGAGCGAGCACCAGACCTGAGGGGGGGTGCTGTCCCACTGTTCCTCGTCTCCAGTGCCTACGGTTCCCTCAAGTGACCGCGTAAGGGCTCAGAACCGTTACCTCCACTTAACAATCAACCAGTACGCAGCATCATGTTCACCATCGTCTTTGTCCTCCTCACCCTCATTCCTCGTATTGATGTTCCTCACGCCTCTCCAGAGACAAAGCTCTCACCTGTATTTATCATAATGAAAGTATTTCTTATTCAATGTACAGTCAGTGTATTTTCAAGGTGAATTTTCTGCTATTTACTGCAGTTGGCTATATGCTTAGCAAGAGACAATTCATTATTACTTGCAGTCCTTTTATTGTTTTGGTCAACCAACAGTGTTTGCTATTCAGGGAACAATTTTTTTTCAGCAATGCAATCTTAATAGAAGTAAGCTTCTGTTTTAAATGTGTACATATTTTTGATGAAGCAGCAATGTGATCATGTGTTTTGACTCTTTGTCTTTAGAGCTTACATGCATATGTTGCACTGACTTGCTGGATAAGTTAGTGAATGAATGCCAAAACAGATTCCTTCTTTTCATGACATTAGCCTTGCACTATGACACAGGGATAGGAGAGAGTTGAGCTTGAGCTCCATCGCCCCTAAAGGTCGAGGATCTGAGAGATACCACACCTTGTCAGTAGTAGAGTTGGATTGTGGCTTAACATAAAATGGAATATGGTTTTTTTTATATATGAGATTTAGATTGTTATAATATTGACGTTATTTATTTAGGCTTATTATGTATTATGCTTATTATTGTATATGACAACATTCTAAAAAGTGTGTTACTGTTTACCAATTGTGTTCATTGTTATGCTTACAGTTACTGTCCGACATTATTGAACGTCTTAACCATGATCGTATGAGTGACACATTGGTGTGTTTGTCAATTAATAAAAAGCCTTGCTCAACGCTAGGCTGATGCATAAATAAGCAATATCGTGTGATACATTACATCTTCTTGAAGTGTCGCTGCATTATACACATTTGATAATAATGGTTTAATTATCAAAGGTACAGGTGTATAATTGAGTCAAATTGTCATTTATTATGTTGTCAAATTGACATTCATGTGTTCATTTATACCAATTCAGGCCAACTTTGAGATTACCATTACTTCAGACAGTTTCTATGAGGTATGCTACTCACAGCTGGGCTGCACCTTCTCAGACCACATACACAGACTTCGGAAGACGGTTACATACTGCAAAACTATGGAAGGCCAACTGTGCCAAAACTTCTAAATTTCCGTGCGTGTACAGACGTCAAAAATGAACGTCTAGAGACGTTCATTTTTGAAGTCTGTACACGTTTTGACGTCTGTACACGTTCATTTTTTACGTCTGTACACGTTTTGACGTCTGTACACGTTCATTTTTGACCTATCATTTAGTATTTGGGACAGTCCATTTGTGTGGGGGAGAGCCACTTGTGCGGTTGATCCGGTATCACACTCCAGTCCAGTAGGTGGCGGTGATTCACCTATAGGGGCTACCTTGTTTGCTAACCGGCATTAAAATAACCAAAGAAGAAGACTGAAGTTGTGTGTGTGATTTCGAATTCTGGTGAAGGCAGATCTCAGAAAATGTCGACCTCAAACTTTCTGAACAATTGTGCCTTGACTTTTACAGAATGTACTCGACTTTTATCTTCAGATATGTTATATGGTATACAAACATCTTTTTTTCAGTAGCTTACAAAATAACCTACAGTTGTTGATAATGTCATTGCCAATTTATATCAGCCTATTTATTAACCTTAATTCAATCAAGATCGGTACACGTCTGTACACGTTCATTTTTGACGTCTGTACACGCACGCGAATTCGCACGCGAATTCGGACGTTTTGGCACAGTTGGCCTTTCATAGTTCGGAAGTAAATATGCCTACTAAGCACGTCTGAGATAAGTACGTCTTCACTAAGCCGCACGTCGTCGCCAAACAACACACCTACTAAGTATGGAAGGCCAACTGTGCCAAAACGTCTGAATTCGCGTGCGTGTACATTCACCTATAGGGGCTACCTTGTTTGCTAACCGGCATTAAAATAACCAAAGAAGAAGACTGAAGTTGTGTGTGTGATTTCGAATTCTGGTGAAGGCAGATCTCAGAAAATGTCGACCTCAAACTTTCTGAACAATTGTGCCTTGACTTTTACAGAATGTACTCGACTTTTATCTTCAGATATGTTATATGGTATACAAACATCTTTTTTTCAGTAGCTTACAAAATAGCCTACAGTTGTTGATAATGTCATTGCCAATTTATATCAGCCTATTTATTAACCTTAATTCAATCAAGATCGGTACACGTCTGTACACGTTCATTTTTGACGTCTGTACACGCACGCGAATTCGCACGCGAATTCGGACGTTTTGGCACAGTTGGCCTTCCATACCGAACATGCGTCGCCGCCACGTCGCCGCCGGTACACGTTCCTTACATGCCGTCGCCGCCACGTCGCCGCCAGTCTCTCGTTTGCAGTCCCATTCACTTCCATTCAAAAAATCCACACAGACTAGCGGCGATGTATGGTTAGGCTGCTCCTTCTCCTTCTCCTGGTAATCCTAGGAATGTCCCTTTCCGCTCGCCATATTCCATACAAAACAAGTGAGGTGATTGTCAGGGAGGCGTATCTCTTTACCACTTGTCCCACGTTGCTATCCGTAGTTCACAATGTTTTCATTCGTCCTTCTGTACTCTGACGTTTGACACCGTAAAGTACATTTTGTTCGTCGATGGAACACAAGCAACACGAATTAGATTAGAGCTACAACTTCCAACAATGTCTTCTAACAACGGAATTCAGATCCCCACCCGCCTACCGTTGCTGTTGACCCACGAAGGCGTGCTTTTACCGGGCTCTACGATGCGAATAAGCGTGGACACCCCGAGAAACATGCAACTCGTAAAGAGCAGGTTGTTGAAGGGGACTTCATTGAAAAGCACCATCATAGGGGTGATCCCCAACACAAGAGACCCCGAAAACGACACCGATAATCTACCATCTCTACACAGGTTATTATGATACATGGAGAGTCTGTTCCCATACCCGTTAGTCTTTGACAGGGCAGTAGTTGTGATGTAACGCTAGCATGCTAACGTTACAGTAGAGTAGCTACCTTAACAGTAAGTTAACTAACTATCCTCAGCTAGGATCTTTCTAACTTAAAAATGTCAAACAATGTTACTATTGTCAACGTGTTTATACCTAGCTAATAAACACAAATACTGAATAATAAACATTGCAATTAATCTTACATAATTTGCGAATGTGCGAAAATGGTTTGTGACATGTAAAGTGTAAAATTCATATTTATAGTTGTTTTATATTGCATATACGTAAGCTACAGTATAAACCTTTCTACAGTCGTCGAAACTGCCAATTGTCAGTTATTCTAGAAAAGTTCACAGAATGGCAGGTCCACATGGACTTTAACCCTGAATCCAGAATTCATATGGTCAACAATTCACTATGATTACCAACTGGCAACGTTATGAATCTGCTCTCCGTGCTTTCGTAGAATTAGGGAATGATAATTCTAGAATTCAGCTGCTTCATCGAAATCAATCCAGTCCTCACTTAGCTGGTTTGTAGTTTCAGAAGTTTCTGCTGTTCTTGTCCAAGATATCCTGATCAGACAACCCTCATCCTCTCTCTCTGTTGATCTCTAATCTCTCTCCCCAGTATCGGGGTAGCGGGCATGGCGGTGCAGGTAGTGGGCAGTAATTGGCCAAAGCCCCACTACACCCTCCTGATTACTGGTGTGTGTCGCTTCCGCCTGGTGGGGCTCCTGAAGGAGCATCCCTTCCCAGTGGCAGAGGTGGAGCAGTTGGAGCTGCTGGAGCAGTACACCACCCCAGGAGGGGCTGCCGGGACGGGCGGGGCAGCAGGGGCCATTAGGGAGGACGGCGAGCTGAGAGACCTGTCTCAGATGTTCTACCAGGCTGCAGTGCAGGTGGGCGGGTGTGCTGGAGGATGTCATAAGCCAGGAAGGATATTTGGTATTTCTCAGTGCTCTTGACCTAGCATCCCCGTGAATACTCGTGGAGCTTGATTTAGGATTTAGAGTGCGCGTAAGCCTTAGGTAAGAAGTCATTCTTAACAGTCAACCCAACAAACTTGCAACATAAATACGCTTAATCTGAGTCTTTGATCCATAGTAGTAAAGTGTTGCTCAGGCTCAACCACATGAGACCCTGCTGGTTATGGCCTGTTTTCTACCCTTTGTCCCCTGTCTCTGTGTATTAGGTCATGTTTACATATACCCAGCCATACTGTCTGTCTGCCTCCTATCAACGGTGCTGTGTTCATGTTTCCACCACTCTGTTTCACACTACTTACTTTTCATTGGTTAGCTATTCAACCTAGCTCTCTGAAGTGTTGAAGTTCATAAACCTTTTGTCCTCTGTGCTGGTGTGCATGCATACATATCCTCAAACATGTACGTAAACACATAGTATAGCTTCTGGATATGGACATGCAGCGAGTGTATGAATGTTGTAGTGCATTTACTGTTTTATAAGGCGTACAGACCTTTTCCCATCAAGAGGAGAAGGAATCAGCTCTTGTGTGTGTGTTTCAGCTGGTGGGGATGTTGGACATGTCTGTGCCTGTGGTGGCCAAACTGAGGCGACTCCTGGACAGTCTTCCGAAGGAGACCCTTCCTGACATCCTGGCCTCCATGATACGCACCACCAACAAGGAGAAACTGCAGGTGCAGCTGTGTGTGGGTGTATGGGAGGCCGGTAGAGCGACAGACAGAGAGTCCTATATTTTGGATGGATTTAACATTGTGTGTGTGGAATTAGCCTCACCTCTTATCTTTATTTTTTTTTAAATATCTGGTCCCTCTCTAAACACACACACACACACACACTCTCAGGTCCTGGACGCGGTGGATCTGGAGGAGCGCTTTAAGAGGACCCTGCCCATGCTGACCAGGCAGATCGAAGGGCTGAAACTGCTGCACAAAACCAGGAAAGCACGACCTGACGACAACAAGAAGGTAGGACATCCTCCCATTGTGACCCAAACCTTGACCTCGGGTGTCACCTTTGGCCTCTGTGGAGACTAACAGAGACACTCCGGCCCTGTATTCAAACAGACATCAAGTCCGCATAACTTTAGTTACAACATTTTTATATATATTTGTTTTTGTTCATTATTAATTTATAATAACTCAATTGTATTATGTATTTATGTTGTACTATTTGTATTGTAATATTTGCTTTGGATAAAAGTGTCTGCTAAATGAAAACTATTTAAACCTTTCTTTTACTGCTTCCATGCCTCTACCTCAGGTGTTGGCAGTGCGTAAGGGAGGAATGTTTCCAGGGCGACAGTTCTCTCTGGAAGAGGAAGGGGAGGAAGACGATGCTGATGACACAGCTTCTCTAGAGAGGAAGGTGAAAGGAGCCAACATGCCAGAACCCGCCCTCAAAGTCTGTCTTAAAGAACTCAAGAGGTAGGTGTGTGTGTGTGTGTGCGTGCTTGTGTGTTTGTATTATAGACCCACAGTGGCATCCTATGCTGTTTGATAATTCCCTCACCTGTGTGCTGGCCTCCCCAGACTGAAGAAGATGCCTCAGTCGATGCCAGAGTCTGCCCTCACCCGTAACTACCTGGATCTGATGGTGGAGCTGCCCTGGAGTAAACAGACCACAGGTACTACTGACAGAACAGGGACTTCTGTCCCCATGTTCAAGTCCACCTTCCTGCAGCGTGACACTACTGACCTCTGACACTTGAGGGCGCTGTCTGACACTGTTCTCTGTCTACCCCCTCTGCCACCAGAGGGAGCAGTTCACTGTCCTGGGATTAGCCCCCGTCAAGGAGTGTTTGGGGAATTTGACTGTGGGATTCTCTGGGATGTTAGCACCTCCATAACTATGGACAGCCATGAATAAATGTACTCTCTCCGCTCACCTTCCCTCCCCATCCCGTCCCCTCCTCTCCAGACTGCCTGGACATCCATGCGGCTCGTGTCCTATTGGACAACGACCATTACGCCATGGAGAAACTGAAGAGGCGTGTCCTGGAGTACCTGGCTGTGCGGCAGCTGAAGAGTAACCTCAAGGGCCCCATCTTGTGCTTCGTGGGGCCGCCGGGGGTGGGCAAGACCAGCGTGGGCCGCTCCGTGGCCCGGACCCTGGGGAGGGAGTTCCACCGCATCTCCCTGGGGGGGGTCTGTGACCAGTCTGACATCCGCGGCCACAGGTGAGTTATAAACCCCTTGAAAAAATGCCTTGGCTGTTAGTCACTACTTTTCCTTATGTAAACCATTAAGGCTTGGTTGAGCCAAATCTAGGTCAACTGTCAGTTCAGGAAGATCAGGTCTGTCTGACACTAACACACACTTACACAAACACACACCCTTCTCCCTGGGTTTTTGGTAACATAGATCAACATGAGAAGAGCTCTGGGAGTTAGAACATGATGTCACTATTTTTGATCTGCTGTCACTATGGAGATGGGGAATGACATCATCACCATCAGGCTCAAGCAGGTCCCATGTGGGTCTCCCTGTTTAAACCCTACCAGCCACCACCGCCACACACACACACACACACACACACACACACACACACACACAGCTTTCCTCTTTCTCGTGTCCCTCCCTTTTCTTTCCTCCCCCTTTCTTCTTCTCATGTTCCCCTCTCTCTACCTCCCCCTCTCTTTCCCTCCCTGCCCCCCCCCATTCTTCCTCCCTCCCCCCTTCCTCTCTCCCCTCTCTCTCTCTTAGGCGTACCTACGTGGGCAGCATGCCCGGACGCATCATCAACGGCCTGAAGATAGTGGGGGTCAACAATCCTGTGTTCCTATTGGACGAGGTGGACAAGCTAGGCAAGAGTATGCAGGGAGACCCTGCAGCCGCTCTGCTAGAGGTGAGACCGGATCCACTATGGTCATTAACCTGGACCTGGATAACCACAGTTTATAATCCAGAATGTGTTTCTTTGTTCTGATCTATAAACTAGGGGTGGGAATCTTTTGGTACTTCACGATTCGATTCTTGGGGTCTCGATTAAAAATCGATTCACAATTATAATTTTTTTATAAAAACAAACAAACAACAAACCAAAATTCACAAAAAAACGTTAAAAGACAAGTTGTTGTGTGGTTATTTCCGCCAGTTTATTGAGTTGTGGATTGTGTTTGACATGCTGTATTGGACAGTTAATTGAAGTGTGACAGGAAAAGAATGGAGAGGGAGGAAGACATAGAGAAAGGGTAAAGGCTGGATATGAACCCAGGCTGTTGCGGTACTGCCCCAGATATCAGAGCATGCACACTAACCCAGTGAGCTAACAGGGGAGCCTTGATTTCTTTTGTTTTTCTGACACCCCAACTCTGCAGGTTGTTACAACTAGATTGTTCATTGTCAAATTTAAATGTTGAGTGGAGATTGTTAAACATACATATTACTTAACTTATATCAGTTAAATTAATTATCAATTGGTTTGAGCGAGATTTGAACCAGGGGTACCGTGTTTGGCAGTAGACTCAATGGTACACATGCTTATGTGAATCGAGTTCCCCCCCACCCCTACTATAAACCCTGTGTCTATATGTCTATGTACTGGTCTATGATACTCGTGACTATGTTCTGATCTATAACCCCTGTGTCCCTGCGTCTAGGTTCTGGATCCAGAACAGAACCACAGCTTCACCGACCACTACCTCAACGTACCCTTCGACCTCTCCCAGGTTCTGTTCATTGCCACGGCAAACACCACCGCCACCATCCCCCCGGCTCTGCTGGACAGGATGGAGGTGCTGCAGGTGCCAGGTCAGAGGGCAGGGGTCAGGGGTCAGGGGTCAGGCGGGGCAGCAGACGGGGAACTGAGGATGTCTGTGATATTGATGAAGTGTAAATGGATGCAGCCTCGCTTATTAACACATGAATAGGACATGTGATCGCTGAGACACAGGCCACAAAAGAAACTATGTAGATTGTGTGTGTGTGAATGGACCTACTGTATGTACGCATGTGCGTGTATTGATCTCCCCCCTCCATGTGGTACGCTATCCTAGGCTACACCCAGGAGGAGAAGGTGGAGATCGCCCACCGTCACCTGATCCCTCACCAGCTGGAGCAGCATGGCCTCACCCCCCAGCAGCTCCAGATCCCCCAGGACACCACGCTGGAGATGAGCAGCCGGTACGCCCAGACAGACGGAGGTCTTCTGATTATCTGAGGATTCTAAAGGCTAGCTGGGGTTAGCCAGGGGGTGGAGGGAGGGGACGGGGGTTAGGATTACTCTGAGACTAGACAGGTTAACTCAGTTAACCCTCACACACACACACACATAGACTAACACACACATATACATGTTGACAAGATACAGTTACAAACCAGATCGACTGTCAGACCATAATACTGAATGGTATGGCATGTAAATTACATAGTCCTTGGGTTCTGTGAGGGGTTTCATTTGTGACATTGCTTGCAAAGGGCGATACAAATAGATTTAATACACCGTGAAATGAATTCCCAGATAAATGATGTGTGTGTTTAGGTACACCCGTGAGGCAGGCGTGCGCTCCCTGGAGAGGAAGATCGGGGCGATCTGTCGAGCCGTGGCAGTGAAGGTCGCTGAGGGTCACAAGGTCATGAAGTCCGAAGCCTCGCTGGCTGAGGGAGCATCTCAGGCAGTGCAGAATGGAGGTAGGAGGACCTAAATGAGACCACCTCAGTAGTAGGACACACACACTGACCACGAAACCCAGTCCATACACACTCGCTCCCAAGTCTGAGTACACCGCCAGGCTGTGAACTGCCCCTAAACATACCCCACCCTTGTGAATAGGATCAACACACACACGCTCATCACAGACATACACATCATGTACACTCCATAAGCTGGGAGTCGATGGCGCCAGAAGACTGCTGACCTCTGCAGAGTGCTCGCTCACAAACATACAGGCACGCTTGGACACACACACAAATGCAAAAACACACACACGCACGCCATCCGCCTTCTGAATAAGAGGCCTTCTCAGGGGCTAAGCCCCCTGCCTCCCCCTGCCCCCCTCCCCCCCCACACACACACTCACACCCTCCTCCTCCCTCCCTGGGTGTCTGTGCAGCTGCTCTTGTGTAACAGGAGAAATGACCCGGCCAGTTAACACAGCCAGTCGTGTGGGGGGGGGGCAAGTAGAGGAGGAGGAGGAGAAGAGAAGAGAACAGAGGGGTTTTATGGCCCTGCAGCAGTTGCCCTTTTGAAATAGGAAAAAACGCCCCCCAGCCCCAAGGCAACATGCACGCACACACACACACTCCTGTCACCTCCTCTCCGGTCTGTAGTCAACCTGCCCAGGCGGGAGCAGATGAACCAGCTGAGCAGAGAAAGGGAGATGATGAAGAGAGTCATGAATAGAGGAGCAGATGAGGATGAAAGGAGAGACGATGCAGAGGCAGGATGACAAGTCTTTTAACTCCTCCTCTGGTCTTTTGTGCGTGTCTTTTTGTTGCCAGGTAACCGCGACATTGTCGGCAGACATAGTGGTACATATTGAAAAGAGGTGTGTGTCGGTGGTGTTGTTTGCGTGTGAAGACAAGCGAGGGCGCGTGTTTGTTTGTGTGCGTGTGTATCATGAGCAGATGCCCTAGAACTCCCAGTTGGTAACAGATGCCAAATGACTATTTAGGCAGAGCACATCTGTCTGTCTCTCCTGCTCTGTCCTCCCTTCCTTCCTCTCTGTGTGTGTGCTTGTATGTGTGTGTGCTTGTATGTGTATGTGTTTGTGTGTTGTCAATGGCCAGTGTTGAATAGAACACAGGGGTCATTAGTAGTCCCATCACATGATCAGTGGGCGGTCATTGGCATGTGCATAGGAGGTCTGGCGCGCCACAGTATATCCCACTGTGTCTCTCTCTCTCTTTTCCTTCTGTCCTCCACCACACACGCACTCAAACATCTGGATGCACATCCATGACAGCTCTCTTCTTAAACGT
This sequence comes from Mallotus villosus, assembly GCA_903064625.1. Lineage (NCBI taxonomy): Eukaryota > Metazoa > Chordata > Actinopteri > Osmeriformes > Salangidae > Mallotus > Mallotus villosus. Next base: position 70,393 of record CAEFZP010000475.1, on the reverse strand, counting down.
TGCTTTCGCTCTGTTGTTCCTGTGTGCTCAGACATGGCAGTGCCCCCGGAGATGCCCATAGTGATCGACCACATCGCTCTGAAGGACATTCTGGGGCCTCCCCTCTTTGACATGGAGGTGAGCTGGTCCCGCCACAGAAACGGCTTCTCGTGCGTAGCCTGGATAGTGGGTGTGTGATACTCAGCTACATTGATGGTTGCTATTATGGCAACGCGAGTACGCTCACGGAAGGTAGGGAGTGTGTGGGTGGGTTGGGGGAGGGGGTTGTAAGGTAAGGTGGAGAGGAGAGAGGTGTTGCTGGTCTTTCTCAGTGGGAGAGGCGGGTGGGGTAGGGGGGCTGTACTGTGGTCATGTTTGTCCTCGTCCACGTGCGTCATTCTGACGTTGTGTTCCATTTCAGGTGTCTGAACATCTGACCCTGCCAGGAGTGGCGATCGGTCTGGCTTGGACGCCTCTGGGCGGGGAGATCATGTTTGTGGAGGCCAGCCGCACGGAGGGGGAGGGGCAGCTGACTCTGACCGGCCAGCTGGGTGACGTCATGAAGGAGTCGGCCCAGCTCGCCATCAGCTGGCTACGCAGCAACGCCAAGATCTACCAGCTCACCAACAGTGAGAACGCTTACTAACAAACCCACACGGGATGCAATTACATCCAGAAAACATTTTGATGTGTGTGTGTGTTTTCTGCAGTGGTGGGGGGTTCAGATCCTCTGGAGGGGACAGACATCCATCTGCATTTCCCAGCGGGCGCGGTCACTAAGGACGGCCCCTCCGCTGGCGTCACCATGGTAACATGCCTAGCGTCTCTGTTCAGCGGCCGTCTGGTCAGGTCAGATGTTGCCATGACGGGAGAGATCACACTAAGAGGACTGGTGCTTCCGGTAAGGTGTACACACACACACACACACACGCTCATGCTCTACCTAAACCAGTGTGAGCTCAGGATCTGTTCTTTTTTACTCAACAGGTGGGCGGGATCAAGGACAAGGTCCTGGCAGCCCATAGGGCAGGGTTGAAACGTCTCATCATCCCCAAGCGCAACGACAAGGACCTGGAGGAGATCCCTGCCCACATCAGGGCGGAGCTTGACTTTGTGACTGCGGCCAATCTTGATGATGTCCTGAACGCTGCTTTCGATGGGGGGTTCCCTGTAGCCTCCCTGACACAACCACAACTGGTCAGCAAGCTGTGATAGGCTCCTCCACCCGACCATCTGTCAGAGTTCAGTTCATGGCCTTTCATAGGATGCCCTTGCTTTGGAGTATTTTCCTAACTTTTTTTGTCCACTGTCCAACTGATTACAGTCAAACAACTAATTGGAAATGTTCTCATCACATTTAGCAATGAAGGTTGGCTTTTCTCAGATTTCTAACACGTTTTGCCTCTTGGGGGTGGTCAAGGCGAGACGCAGTGTTCCTATAGAATGCTGGATAAACTCTCCCTCTCAGCCACTGTGCTCAGGACAGGGTTGCCGTGGCAACACAGGGCCCATCTTCCACCTCGGGCTTGGCAGAGCTCCAGGTTTACAGACTGTAGCACAGACAGGGTCAGAGACAGTGCTGGATTATGTCCACAAGAGGCAGATCAACTAGAATCTGCAGTATGAAGAATTGAAGTATTTGAACTTGTTGTTGATTGTGTTCACCTTGTGACATTTGTTACACAGCTGTCTTGGGAGTGGGATCAACTAGACGAAGAGACAAATTAACATTACTTATCTGTTTAACCAATCTGCCTATAGCGAGACAGCTATGTGTGCATAATGACATGAGCGTGATTGCACATTTAGCATATTGTTAAGATGCAGCAATATCGTCTCTTAACTAGCTGTAATACAGTTGCTTCTGAAAGCTTTGCTAATAGACAAAAATAAACATGGTTTCCTCGATTACTAATGGTGGTTTCCTCGTCTGATAATATATCCTCTACATCCGTCTTGTCAAATGTGTGTATGCAGAAGGAGGAGCGGGCACAGAGGAAGAACAGGGAGAAAGAATTGTGTGTTGAAAGATGGCTGTCACAAGGTCTACCTGAGTGGACGAGCCGGCTGGAGTCAGACCTCAGGACGCTACAGCAGGACGCTACAGCAGGACGGCTCACCACAGGAGTGATGACACAGTGATGACATGTCCATGGGGCGTCTGGGATGGGACCCCTCAGGAATTAGGCTTGTCTGCTCCTAGCAACCCCACCCACCCCAGAGCTGTAACCCACAATAGGTGGGGACTAATGAGGTGGGTAAAGACTAGTCTGATCGCTGGAGACTGGTAGGTGTTTGTTCTCCACAGAGACGTGTTGATCCCCACCAGAGTTGCATGTTGAGGAGAGGATGTTGGTGTGTTTCCCAGCATGCCCTAGGGACTCCCAGTGATGCCCTAGGGCTTCTGGGTAATGTTGTCAGGCATGTTAGCATGAGCGTGGTGGGCGTGGGCTCTGCTGTGCCTGGGTCAACGAGAGGCCTCGCTCTCACTCCCTCTGAACTTGCCACCTAACAAATACACAGCTCTTTGCATGCCAAAGAGCAGCCTTCTCTCTCCCAGATTTTGTTTCTAGACAGACAGCAAAGACTGTTAAGAAAATCATGATGAGTTGCTGCAAATGAAATCAACATGTTCTGGATCCATAAGATTCCCATTAAGGCCTATTTAGTTTTGAAAGCACTCAAATCAACACAACCAATCAACACAAACGATTGCCAGGTGTCGTTCACAAATGAGTGAGTGCTTATGACAAAGTGTGACTGTCCACATGCAACTTTTGTGGTTTAAGGTTGGCTAAATGGTTAGAGAGTATGACTACCGATCAGGAGGTTAGGGGGATCACATCCCCCAAGGTGCTTTAAGATGAAAGCTTTCAATTGGACATTGAACTTATGTCTTCAAGTGGAATGCATATAGACATAATTCGATTCAGAGTGAAATTCAGCAAGGCCCTGGTGGCCGAGTGGATATGCATGGGATCTTGAGTCCTGACCCCTCCGGTTCAAATCTGGCTGCAGGCAGTGTACCCCATGCTTGCTTTCTGGCATGCAAAACATGTTAGTATCTCTTTAAGCAGTGCACTTTTTAAAAGATAAATACTACCTTCACATGCTGGAGATATGGGGCCCCAGTGGCCTAATGGATAAGCATGCAGACAAGCAAATCCCGACGGCATGGGATCAATTCCACCCAAACCCTTGAACCCAGAGAAATCCTTTGACTGAGCTTGCTCTAAGGTCGCCCCCAAGGTGTCGGGGGCTGGTGTCGTGGGTTCAGATGAAGCACAGGGCGTGGTGCCAATCAGATCCGTGAGCCCAGATCCCTGTGACCGCAGCGGACTAGCAGGGATCACCCAACTGTCTTTGTCAGTACCCGACTGTCCCACCAGGAAAGACAGTTGGGAGAGGGGATCTCGGGAGCCGGGAAAATAAATTTAACTTTTATCAGTTTTATATATAAGTCCAGCTTTTTTTCCAAGTCCAAATGCAACAATTGAGTTGTAGGAAGATCCTTCTGCCACATTTGAACAAGTGTGAGGTCATTAAAGAGACATTTTCTGCAAGGAAAGACCAGTGCAGCCTTCCATGGGGTTTGAACCCACAACCCTTATCTGTCAGGGTACACATGCTTATCCACTGAGCCATCAGGGACACAAGGAAACATGAACTCGTTGACAATACATCCTTAAGCTGAAGTGTGAGGTCATTAAAGAGACAGTTTCTGCAAGGAAAGACCAACGCAGCCTTCCATGGGATTTGAACCCAAGAACCTTAACGCTCATGGTACACGTGCTTATCCACTGAGCCATCAGGGACACAAGGAAACATGAACTCGTTGACAACACATCCTTAAGGTGAAGTGTGAGGTCATTAAAGAGACAGTTTCTGGAAGGAAAGACCAACGCAGCCTTACATTGGATTTGAACCCAAGACCCTTAACGCTCATGGTACACGTGCTTATCCACTGAGCCATCAGGGACACAAGGAAACATGAACTCGTTGACAATACATCCTTAAGGTGAAGTGTGAGGTCATTAAAGAGACAGTGTGGTGGGGATGAATTCAGGATAAACATTGAAGGAAATGTGGTGTATAATTATATGAAATGTATGATGAAAATTAGCTAGCAATTTCGCCAACAAATACCAAGAAATAGTTTGCAGCAGTCTGTCTTTCCACTACACTTGCAAAATCCTCGATGGGACTGAGCTCGAATAGCTTCGGCGACTTTTTATAGTAGGCTACAACATCGCTGTCAATCAAAAGGAGATGCAGTCTTTCGACAGACCCTCCAATCATCAAGCAGAAGCCCGGCGTGCGTGACGCTGATCATCCGTGGGCGGGACATAATTGCAGCATTTATCCAATGACCGTATAGTTTCGAAGCACTGAAAAACGGTTCAAAGCAGCCCTATTCAAGTCCCTGGACGCTGGGCTTCAACTGTTAAATGCACTGTGATGCTACGAAAAGTATGAGAAGGAAATCGAGTCAGTCGACCTGCTGCTATATGTATCTGATTATGAACAAACTTGTCTTCAAGATGAACGTGTTCTAAAACATTAAAAATGTTAACACAATAGTAAATAATTGACCATAATTGTTTTTGATATTTTAGGGGAAGCCAAGCTTCCCTTGCAGTCTTAAAGAAATCGCCTACTGTCATGGATTTTATTGGGAAGGTGACCAAGTCTGACACAGCTTGTGGCAAGTAGAACAAACTACCTCAAAAGTAATAACCTACATGGGACCTTTATGTCTGGGAATAAAAAATGAAATTGAATATAACAAATTAGTGTCGGTGTATTTTAATCTTCAGAATGTCATTTTACTCTATGTGCCTATATGGGTGGGCCAGGGATGTCAGGGGGTTTGTGGCATTGTACAGGTGCTTGTCATATAATTAGAATATTCTCAATTTATAATGCAGATTTCAATTTACAACAGGACTTGGCACCTGCACACAGTGCCAACCTGGTTTAAGGACCATGGTATCCCTGTTCTTAATTGGCCAGCAAACTCGCCTGACCCTAACCCCATCAAAAATCTGGGGTATCGTGAAGAGGAAGATGGGGGGGGGGTGTATGTTTCTTAGTTGTCAGTTATAATCATCAACATTTTAAGAAAAACATTTGAAAATATATCAGTCTGTGTAATGAATGAATATAATACACTTTTTGAATGGAATTAGTAAAATAAATCAACTTTTTGATGATATTCTAATAATATGACAAGCACCTGTAAGTATATGGATATTTGCTGCAGGGCGAGGGCTTCAATTACCTCTTTTTTAACCGTACATGTGTCATGTGTTTGCATCCCTGGCTCTTGCACACATCTTATCCAGTTGCCATTAACTCATCAAGCAGAGAAATACAGGTTAAGAGATTGCACAAGGTATGAAAAAGATAGATTTTATTTAATGACAAAATAAAACAGAACCAAAATAAAACTAAGAGATGGGGACCAGCAACAGTACTATGGATCCACACAAGTGTTTGGCCTTGCTTCCCCCTCCCCTCACAACAAACAGAACAGACAAACAACAAGAAAACCAAACATACAAAAAGAAACAAAAACGTAAAATTCTGAGAACTGTATTTTTTTCTTTTTTTTTCTTTTCTTTTTGTTATCTACAAACACTGAAGATTAGCCACAAGGGTACAACAGCCTTTTTCATTCATTAACGGTAATTACAAAAACAAAAACAAAGTATAATTATGATAATCTCCATTTAATAATAACAATAATATTTTAGCTCGTAGAAATAGTCCCCCCGTCTGTCCAGGTGTGAATTTCAGTGGTTGGAACTGTGACGTTCTGTCAGGCTCGGTCTCAGTCCATGTGTCCATAATCACACACCCTGCAGCTGTTCCTCATGTCCCCTCTTCCTGCCAGGGAGGACACTCAACAAGGACAACAAAATCAAATGAAACCAAATAAAACAACTTAAAACAATGACATAACTCAAAGAAAAGTTTGTTTCACTGACTCAACTGAAATGTCGTTTTTTTCCCCCTCAAAAAAAGAATAAAAAGATAGTTTGCCCTCCCCCTTCTCCCCTAATTTAGTCCGCCCCGCCAGTCCCAGTCTTCATCCGGGTCTCTGGTCCACCTTGCTCCTCCCAAGCCTGGCACCCTTCATGTTGCAGGATCTCCAGGGGGAGGTAGCCAGCTGAGCCCACCTGCAGAAGTGTCCTCTCCTCAGGTCACAGACCCCGGGCGGCTCCCAGTCATCCTGTAGAGCTTGACCAGCGCTTTAGACAGAACCCAGGGTTAGGAGTGGGAAGTTCCACTACAGAGGGTTCCCACTGCAGAAAATAATATCTGGTCAGAAGGCTCCACTGCAGAACATGGATCTCTAGGTAGGAGTTCCACTGGAGAACAAGCATTCTTGCAAGAGGGTTCCACAGCAGAACACTGCGTCTGGTCAGAGGGTTCCCAGACAGAATGCGCTCTATGGACAAAGGGCTTCACAACCTTCTCCCCACTGAGGTCAAGCACCCTGGGATACCCATCCTCCCCTAAAACAGCTCCCAGACAGTACAACTCCAGGATCCCTGTAGTGTCTGAAACGTCAGTATGGATGTGTGCACGTACGCGCACGTTTGAGAGAGAGAGAACAGTATGGGGGGGGGTTTATTCGATTGGTGCGTGTCAGACAGAGAGAGGGAGACAGAAAGACGGTGCGTCTTTCAGAAAGACATGTCCAAATAAAAAGGAGTGTGTGGTGTGTGTGTGCCAGCTATATGGCTGCCCCCCTCCCCCCCAGTCAATATGCAAGTCCTGGTAGCCTGTGCCTCAGCACATTGATATGGTGACATTAATACCCAGATTGCCGTTTTCCGCAAAAAGCTGGGCGATGGACGTGTCAAACACCAGACAGTCGCTGTTCATGATCGCCGTGGCGATGCCCTCGTGAATGGAGCGGGGCGTGGCCTCCCAGGTGAGCCGGCGGCGGTGGCCGTTGAGCTCCAGCCGGTAGGCGAAGTTCTCGGCCTGCTTGCGCGTGCCGATGAGCTGCACGATGGCGAAGAACTGCTGGTGGCCGTCGTACTTCTCCTGCTTCTCCAGCACCAGCATGAAGTGGAAGCCGAAGCAGCTCTGCATCATCACCCAGTCCACGGCGCCGGGCAGGTTGATGTCCGTGGCCAGGAACACGATGTCCTCGCCCTGCAGGGTGGTGATGGACTTGTGCTGGTGCATCAGGTGGGGCATGACGGCGTCCAGGGAGCCCTGCCACTTGCACGAGGCGCCCGGGCAGGGGCAGGAGTAGGGCCGGAACTCGCACAGCTCCTCGTGCTCCGCCTTGTCCGTGTGGGGCAGCGTGACCTCGCAGCCGGACGAGGCGTACTTGCAGGGGAACAGGACCGAGTTGGCCACCTTCTCCATGGCCAGGTTGCGGATGGAGCCCAGCGGCCCTCGGCAGGTGGGGCAGCAGGTGAGCTTGGGCCGGCAGTTGCTGCAGACCAGGTGGCCGCTCTGGCACTGCAGGATGGGGGGCAGCACATAGTCGAAGCAGACGGGGCACTCAAACAGGCTGGCCAGGTCACTGTTGGAGGCCGTGGTGCCTGACAGGGTGGGCACACGCTGGGAGGGGGGGGCACTTGGAGGTTCCTGTGGGCAGGGCGGTAGCGGTCTGGCGACTCATTTCTGATGGAGGGACAGAGAGAGACAGCTTAGAAGTAGGAAGATGTGGGCAGGACAGACATACAGACACCACCTCTCTCCACACACACACACACACCAGAACATACAGCATTTATTCCAAGCATCATTTGAATTTGATGCATTCACTTAGCAGACACTTTGATCCAAAGCTGAGATTGGAAACTGGCACCTTTTGATCTGTATGCAAATGCTATACCACTGAGCTATACACACCCCCCATGGTCAAATAACTGGCTGACTAAAGCAAGGGAGCATGCGAGCTGGCAGGGGGCTAGAGGATACCCAGTATAGCAACCATGTGGGTAGGAGGAAGGCAGATCCAGATAGATGTGGTCATCTAGCACCATCCCCCTCCCGTCTAGACCCCCCAGACCATGTGATGCAGCGCAGTGGTGCATGTCGCCTTGCGGAGGGGACGTGTGCATGTTTCACGTGTCGCTGTTGACAACGCCGGACCTCTGCTCTCCTACTCAGGACTGCAGATAGCGAGGGCGGTCTACGGCATACAGACTGGCCGTTCTGTACAAGAATTAGGTCCTGCACAGACACACATTCTTAACACGCATAAAAACACACACAGAGCTTGGATGGAAAGTCTATTTTTGGCCCAAGGGGAGAAGAGAAGTACAGAGATTTTCATGGCAGTAGAAAGAACTACCCAGACAATAAAGTAAACTCAGATGTGTGTGTGTGTGAGTCGCTTCCCGTCCTGCCCTGCGTTGCTGTGGTAACTGGGCCGGTGCTTGGGCTGAGGGAAGGGAGGGGTGGCACAGGAGCGCTCGTGGAGCACAGGAGGACCGCAGGGCGCTGGATGTATGGATGTTGTCTCCCTGGGACTGGCTGGTGCCGTCTAGTGTCTGTGACCCCACCCCCGCTGGCACAGATGCTGTTTCGATACAAGCACCGCACCGTGTGTGTGTTAGTGAAAGTGAGAGAGAAGCAGTAGCAGGACTGTATTGTAGGTGTCAGTGAGATGGACTGTAAACACATGTGCTGAGATAAAGCTCTGGCCATCATCTGCTGAGATAAAGCCCTGGCTATTTATAGTATTTCCAGCCAGCCAAGCACAGTCAGTCAGCACAGATTGTCCACACCATCCACCCGCCAACCTAGCTTGCCAAACTGCTCTCGTCATCCAACCAGCCAGCAGTGTGCCGACAGTAAACCAGTCTGCTTGCAATGACCAATCAAAATTAGACCTGACGCATCAGTGCTTGCATGCTGTACTGCCAAGTAAACAACTTGCCGACTATACACACACATTGCTTGACCTACTGGCGTGAGGGGCTGCGAGTAGGTAAGGCTAACACCCACACAGCACGCAGGGCTAAATCGAACAGGGCTAAATCTAGCGCAGGACAACGTGAAGATTAGAAGGCAGCCCGGTGACATGGCTAAGGTGCAATCTCCTCCAGCTGCAGAGTGTGATTGGGCTTTTGTCTGCAAGCAGAAACAGACTGCAGTGGTGGTAGTAACATTATCTACTTCAAGGTGGTGTGTGTGTGGTGTGTGGTGTGTGTGTGTGTGTGTCGAGTGTGGAGTGAGAGAGAGAAACAGTGAGTGAGTGAGTTGGAGGAAAGGGTTTCAGCAGAGAGAAACACACATGGCCAGGCCCATGTGTAGACAGACCATGGCTCTGCAGCAGAACAGGCTCTGGGGGTTGGGCAGGCAGGCAAGTCCTGCTCCGCTCAGTCAGTGGAAACTCTGGAACTGGACACACCTTCATTCAGGAAGCAGGGTGCAGAGCTGGTCCAGCAACCGCCTCAAACCTACCAGCAGCCAGCACTATTACTAACTCACACAGCAGACAGATTTCTATAGAAGCCATCCCAGGGACAAGGATACAGTTGACAGAAGGTTTAGAGCAGGCTAGGCTCTGTTGGCTATAAGACCTCCAGATGGACATGGGGTTATTACTAGGCTAGCTGAGAGTAAAGCTTTTTCTCTGTACCACCCCCCATCAATCTTTATGTTCTCTTCAAAACATCTGTCCAGTTAAAACGCACGGAACACCAATATAAAAATTCTCCTTATGCCCATTTGTTTATTGACATTTCCACCACTATCAAATTCAACAGCCACTATGCACTTGTATTTTTCAGTGATAACGCTATGGTTAAGGATACATTAAGGATGCCTAGCTCCTGACCTGCTGGCTCTGTTATGGAAAGAGACAACTACACGGACAAACAGACATTCAAACAGGCTGCAAACAACATGGACGTAGCTTACCTTCGTCCATAAGATTCCCCAATAAGGCTCTCTTCTTCTCTTGAAATATGGGGACCTCTGAAATGAGAGGAAGGGGGAAAGAAAGACAAACACAAAAAGGAATCATAATCATGCAGTGAGAGGAATTCTGTATCGATCCTTACCCCTCTACACCCACCACCACATATCATGACTCAATGCCAAGATTGTGATGATGCAAATTGAGACAACATTAAAGTTCTTGACAGTAAGAAATAGAATATTAGTAAAAAATAGAAGGGGCAGAAACAACACCAGCGGTCACAACCAGTTTGGTGTTTAGAAGGTTGTTTTGAAGAAAGCTAAATGGCTCTTCAGATGTATCTGTAACAGTGTAATTAGCAGATGCTGGTGGAATTTCTCAAAGCTTATAGGTGTCAACATATCGGCTGAAAATGATGCAACATACACAAGCAAGCAGGCAACAATTAAAATATCCATAAAAACTTTAGAAATATCACAATATGCAGGCTTTCTGAGTGGGCACAGGGTGGAGAGGAATCTAGAAAGTTACTGAACGTCTTGTCTGGTGAAACAGGGCGTGTTAGCTTGGTAGAAACTCAACTTGCAAATATCCACATTAGCATCCAATAGCACCAATTGCTTAACCACTTCAAAAACACACAGGTGAGTGAGACACCACACCTAGTAATATCATGTGGCTCATTGTGACTGACGTTATTTCTCTTTTCTAATCACTGGAGCACTTGTCAGACTAAAAGGCAAACTGGCCCAATGAGAGAAGAGCAAGTGAACTGCAGGCCAGGGACTCCCTCAAGCACTGGTAAGAAGGATAGAATTACCTCACTGCCACAGGGCCAATGAGTCACCCTGCAGGAGCTCCTGCTGCTAAGAGAGAAACAGCTGTCACTTTCTGGGGGTGACCGGCTTCTATTCATTGGGCATGTGCAGCTGCCAGCGAGCCACGGAGCGACAAAAGGACAAGCTGCCAGCTAGCTACTCTGGTGAAGCAGACACAGTTCTCACTTATAAAATCGGAGCCAAAACAAGCCCATCGAGTGGGTAATCTATGGTGCATTGTTTACAGCAACAACCAGACAAGGCCGGGGAGCTGAAATGAAACACTGGCGATCTTGCATCGTGTAAATAAACACGCACAAACAATAACACATGGTAGTATAAGTCTCAGGATAGTACAGTTGACACTAGAAATAGGCTAATAAAGGACAACAATCGTCAATAGCACCAAAACGAGGACCGTTTTACAAAACGCCCATACAACGTTTCATATTCACGTGGATAGATGGAGACACAAATGAACAAATACTGCTGCCCAACACGGATCTTGGAGGGCTGAAAAGCTCCGGGTTTAGATTATCTTTCCCTGTTTTGGGATAGCCATCTCGCTTACCTTCCCCGCCATCTTGACAACATTACAACTTGGGGTTTCGTTCCAGGCTGTCTACACTACACATTGCGGACGCACCGAGTTCAACGTTTCCGAAGACCATTCTAGTTCAACAACATAACATCTGCAAGAGAACATTATAGATCCATCACCTACATACAAACCATCGTAAGGTCCAGAGTGTGATAATAGGTCCTACACAGACAGGCTTTTTGCAATCGAACCATCTTTGATAAGTGCTGTGTTGATGTTGACCGATGTCAACATACTGTACTTTTACACAGGGTCAGAAAAACACAAATAACCATATACTCATCGACATTTATGGATAGATAAACAACATACGCAAACTGCCTGTCGCCTATGCAGTTAACAACAGTCGTGTTAACGTTACATATCAAGTTCAAAGCCTATTCGGTTAGAGTAACCTTGTTCGACGGGGACTGCTTGGGCTAAACACTGAACTGCAAGTCCAAAATAGCTATAAATGTTAGTTAGACTAGACAAGTAGCCCTCTACTCTAGCTCTGTCTAGACTTACGCCAGCTGTTCTGATGAGCAGGTACAGTACAGTGGAACGGTCCAACCCGTTTTAAAAAGGTTTGGCTAGCGCGTTAGCGAGAGAGAGCGATACGACCGCTCACTAATGTCAATTCATCGTATAGCAAATCAGTAGTTAGCTAGCCTAGCTAAGCTAAAAAAAAACGTTAGGCTGACATAATCAGTGAGCTAGCCAACACAGCGCTGGCACCGCTGACTGATATAATGGAAAACTGGCTGTCCAATCGATAACATTTAGCTAGATAGCTGTAAGCCAGTCTACGCTTGTTGCAAAATAGCAAGTATTGTAAGCTAGCTAGGCTTATACTACTACTGTATTAGTACAACAAGCTCGCATCGACGGCGACTACTGTACAGTAGCTAGCAACAGAAGAAATCAAAAAGCTACAAATACAGGTGTGAAAATCGTCCCTAGCGTAAACCAAAATGTAAACAAATACTTGTAGCTTGCTAGGATATTTCCTCCCTTATCTGGCAAGAGAAGGCCTACAGCTAGACTAGATGGCTTGCAAAGATAGAATAGCTAGCCTAGCTAGAGAGCTAGCGTTAGCTAACGACATTGCAACTCCGCTGTAGCCTAGCTACAGGGCTGTATACGGGGCCTTCCCCCGATCGCGCTACACAGTAAGTCTCAGTAGGTGGCTGGCTAGCTACCTAGGTTAGGCTAGCCTGTGCCGTAGTCCTTGTTGTTTTTCGAAGAAATACAACAAATGAATCAACACAAGGTAGTCCTTACCTTTATAGGAAATATCCTTTAAAATAATTGCAGCTAGCTAACTAGCTTTCGCGAAGTAATCCACAAGGGATCCCTCTTCACCGTCCTTCACTCGTTAGCTCGGTGTTTCCACATTCGCGCTGCTGTACTGCACAGCAAAAGCTAGACGCCTGTTTTTAAGCACTCGCCGGTCTCGGTGCCGCGCACAGTTGTTGAGGTTGATGGAAGAGCGCGCTTTGCACAAATGCAATAATTGTGGGATTACCGAAACGCATAAAACAATGGGACCAGAAGAAGTAATAGATGTTGTAAAGTGCTGAGATGCTGAGATCTTTAACTATCGTTTGCAGTTTTGCACTGTCTGCAATTTAAGAGTTTGTCCATTGAATTATTTATTATTCAGGGACCCTGTCTAGGATTAACGAAACAGTGATACCTTTACTTGCCATGTGCTTCTGCTTGGATACTATTACAAGACGGGATCATCGATGAGAAAGACTGCATTGCATAAAGTCATGTGCGTGTCTGTCTCTATGTCTGTAGTGTGAAAGTGTGCTATGTGTGAAAGTTGCTGCAAGGCTGAGTGTAGATGCAAAGTATAGACTCGATTTTAGAGAAGCTTTCAGATTCTCTGATCTAAGAGTATTCACAGGTAGGCTTTTCAGGAGCCAACAGGATTTTGAGAATCCAAACAGGATCAGAACATTTATTTAAAATAGCATAATGACTGACACAATTCTTCCGGCTGAAGATACCAACTTTTCCTCCCACATTATGACCGTCATTTATTTCTGCGGGTGCATAAAACCACTAAAACAAAGGCATGTTGTTACAAATGTGTATTACAGGATTAGGCAGTCATATAGTATCGCTTTCTCCAGGGTCACTTTTCAGGTTTCCAGCAGGGGTTTTCCCCAGGGCTGGATAGGATAGTCTGGCAGAGAAGTGCACTGAAGGGTGGGGGAGGGGCTAGCCAAGCAGCAGGGGATTATAGCACTGGTTATGTAAGCACATTGTACACCAGTACCCCGAGAGAGAGGGAGGGAGAGAGCAACAGGGAGAGTGTGGGACAGGGAATAATGGAGTAGGGTGGAAGACAAAGAAAGGGAGAAGGCGGAAGGTGAGAAAGAGGGAGAGAGAGGGCAAGAAGGCTAGGGAAGTTAATGGAAGTAAGTGCAAGAGAAGAAAAGAGATGGAGATGAAAAAACTGGGGAAAAACAGATTGCCGATTGGACGAGAAAGAGAGGCAAAAGAAGAAAAAGAGACAGAAAGAGAAAATGAGAGAAGAGAGAGGGTCTGTTGTGGAATAAGAGAGGCAGGGGAAGGGGTATTGTGGGGAGAGCAGAACCCCAGAGAATGTTGAGCTGTTCCGGAATGTTGATGGAATTTGAACATTCCTCCCTGCACAGAACAACATGCCGGGAACAAAAAGGAGAAGCAGAGAATGGGGAGAGAGAGAGAGGAAAACGTGATCTCTCTCCTCAGGGATATTCCCAATTCAATGTTGTTTGACAATAATAATAAATAATAATACATTTGATTTATTGTGCACCCTTCATTGTTGAAGCAGTCTGAGGGCGCTTAATATAAGATTCTGATCCCAGTTGTTTGAGGGAATCTTTAGACTATGTCTTCAGAAGCACCAACACTGCAATAGTTATAGTTCCATCATGCTGTCGTCAATATGGCACTGAAGATCTGCAGCACTAGGTGTAGATGTATGGATTGACCTGCAGTGTTCAGCAATAACGTTTCCAGAGGTCTGTGTTGGTCTCTAGTTGCTCCTGGTCAGTTGGTAAGAGACATCTCTGCAAACATGTTTGCTTAATGACCCAGGTTGCAGGTAAGCAACTAATTTACATAACATAGTATGGTGGAGCCATTTCATTGGTTGTCCAGAGGTATTTGAGTAGTGATATTTTTGCAAAACAATATTTCATTTACCTGGTCCTTTTATTTGTATTTTCATGGAGAATTAGAATAAGCATGCTCTCTATGCTCCTTAGGAGAATGATAGGCAGAACATAGTGAACATGGAAACAGTGGGAGTGTAGCCGGTGTGAATCGGTGAAACTCACTCCTCAGGTATTTAATGAGCCACCCGCGTCATTGAATAGCTAGCTTTTCTTTGGCGTAGTTGGTAGTGGTAGCGCTTGGGAAGCCAGAGGTGGCGAGTTCGACTCCCAGTGGGAGCGATCTCCCCGGTGTGGGAGTAAACAGTGCCAGATACCTCTGATGGAACTTGCAAGATCACGTTCGTTACATACCCGTTACAGGAGCATGGCAAATGTTTGGTGGAACAGGATTGGCAGACCATTTTTGAACTACAACAGCTTCACAGCACCATTTGACACTCAGCACAGTACAGTACACTACAACACAACTCTTTGGAATGACTGTTAATCAGAGTATCCTTCAATCAACGGATGAGGTGAGTGCATTTCGAAACCTTCCTGTCCGCTGGTGTACCATGGCTTGGGGATCAGGGCTTCCTTGGAAATGTCTGGAAGGACACTACATACCCCATTCACTCAAAACAGGATGTACCATTCATTACCATCTCAACCAAGTAGAATAGTCTATGACTTCTGAAGATACAATCTGTTTCCTTCCTCAGCCCCTGTCCACCCACCATGGCTCAGTGTGACCCTTCCTCATTAAAACATTCACTGATACCTCTGAATGCATGGGCATTATTGAGGCTGTATCTCTGGTGTGTGGTGACAGTGGAGCAGTCAGTTGTAAAGTAAAAAACAAAGGGAAGGGTCTTGTCTATGACAAACACATGGTTTTTATTGACGTGAACCAGCCAGCGGAAATATTTACACCCTGTCAGTCAGACAGTGAGTCAGTCAGTCAGCAGACTGTGAGATACCCACAATTCAACTGTACACCATTCAATCTCCACCTTTGAGAAACCTGGAAAGAAAAGCCATGTAAACCATACAGTCATCACATCCATTTGATAATAAAATTAAGAGAAAAGACACACTATTTTGTGACAAAGAGGGGCAGGATCTAAATACCTTGAAGTGTTCCCACACACATATCCCATTGTTTATACTGAATGTAAACGGATTAAATATCACACAGGTTTTAGTGCAGTGAACGCATCCACTTTCACGTATTGAAATCAGTCATATACGTGCAAAAGAACGACAGGAAATGGGAGGTAAGATAACCACTGTAGATATGAAGATGCACCCAAAACTGAAACGTGACCTCACTCATTTACCAGACTGATACACATCTCCAAAAAGAGAATTAATTATACAGCAAGGATACAGCACAGTGACTTCTCATCACCAGAGAGCAATATACAAATCTGTAGGCTATGTCTGCAATAATGGTACAGTTTATTTGTCTCTGTGTGATACATAGCAAAAACAATTAAGAAATCTCCCCCATATACACTCTCCGGCAACTTCATTAGATACACTAGTTCAACTGCGCATTAACGCAAACATCTAATTTAATTGGTCTAGTGGTGATGATGGCTACAGTAGATCAGCGGTTTCTGAAACACTCAAGCCAGCACATCTCGCACCAACACCAATAGCCACGTTCAAAGTAATTGATATCACCTTTCTTCCTCATTCTGAATCTTGGTTTGAATTCCAGAAGATCATCTTGACCAAGCTTGATCGTCAGACCAATTCGCAAAAGCAATGAGTTTGACATTGAGTTAGCCCAATTCTCCATTTCCAAATAAAGGGGCATTATCAACAGGTGCAAAGGAGACCAAAATGCCTCCTAAGGGATACATAAAACCAATCAGAGCAAAAAAAATATGTATATTGGTTGTTTACAAAAATACCTAAACGGCGATTCTCTGTGCAGTTTAATCGTATTAAACAGCCTGAATGAAGGCAGTTCTGAAGCCGAAAGGGGTCCAATCAATCACGCTGTGTCGGGTTGGTGTAGCTTGGTTTATACTGCCCTCTAGTGGCCATGCTGGTTCAATTGACCATGAGTTGGCTATTTATGCCGTATGTGCATAAAAGAGAGATTGCATTGCACAAGAGACAAATTGTTCCAGCAGCTAGTTGAGTAACAATGGATAGTTAGCCATGGCATTTTAAAATAGGACTCTGAATCACTGGGGAGTCTCAAGGGCTTTCAGACAGCAGAGGACACACAACATTAGGTCAACTCCATAGTAATGTACTATGACAAATCAGTATACTAAATCATCTGGAATCCAATTTGATCAATAGATAATCCCACTTTAAAGTCTTAGTGTACTTGACATACTGTGTGTATGTGCTATAGCTAGTAGAGGATGTTGTGTAACTGTTGGTAAATGTGTACATTTCACACACTGGAATAAAAAGGCAGGCAGGTAATAACAAAGTCATGTATATCCATCATGCACAACAAACACCCCTATACAGACTGATGTGATTGTTCACCAAAAATAACATATTTGAACAATGGCGAAAAACGTTCACAGTATTTACAAAAACCCAAACCATTGAATAAAAACTGTAAATATAATACAACAAGAAAGCCAAGGGAACTTCCATTAGCAACAGCCATTTCAATCAGAAAATTTAGAAACTTTGTGCACAGCTAATTGGAGGGGAGAGGATTATCTTCATCAAAAAACACGTGCATCCAAATGTGCCCTCTGGACAGCCTGTGGTCTTCCGAGGTTACGCAATATATCTTTTTTCTCGATATGCCAAATAAAGTGAGACCTGTGAGAAGTGCAGTTTGTGCTTGTGGCTGACAATATTCAATTGACACTAGTGTTGATGTTTAGGAAACAGGATAAAGGAGGGTCTGAGAGAGTCAAGGATTCCTTCTAAACAAAGTAATTGAACTGATGCCTCTTATCTTGTCTTTAATCAAAAACAACGAAAACTCAAATAAAAGCACAATGTCCTCTCCTTTATCTCTTTTGTCGATTAACAGCCATCCCTGTGTGTGTGTGTGTCACTTCATCCCAGCAGCAGGCCCGACAGTGCGTTCAAGTCCCTCATGTAAGGGTTGTCTGTTAGGATCCTGTCGATGCGTTGCTTCTGGTCAGGGAAGATGTCGTACAGCTTCCTCTTCAGCTCCATGGTCTCCCCCGGGGAGCGCTGGGGCGGGGGGGAGGACGACGACCGAGGAGGATGCCAGCCGGGGGCCCCGGAGTGGGGCCAGTGGGGGGGGGGCCGAGGCTGGGGGGTGGACGGGGGATAGGAGACCGAGTGGTGGGAGGGAGGTTGCGGCTGGGGGGTCGCTGGGGGACGAGGGGAAGACTGGACGGCTTTGACGTAGACTGGGGGGACGGGCCGGAAGTCTGGTCGATGAAGGGGGGGTGTCACAGGACACCTCCTGAGACCATGTGGAAGAGAAGGAGGTGGATTAGGAGAGAGGCATGGTTCATTACTGGTGTCAATAATACAGGTTTTTCCAGGCGTTCACTTGAATAAGCAGCAGCAGAACAGCGGCAGCAGTCTGAAGGACCAGCGGATTTCAGAGCGAGCGAGAGACAGAGAGAGACACAGAGAGAGAGAGAGCCAGAACAAGAGGCTAACTGCTAATCGAGACAAATTGTGGCCGAAGTTGCTATGTGCATTTTCTCAATTGTGAACAGAATCCAACAAACAGAAGCAGATGGGATCTGAGAGATATCCTACTCTCAAGATTCCTGCCATTGGGGAAGCCCTGCCCTACCCGTTGTCCTTGCGTAGGAAGATCTCCAGGTGAGGTCCATGCTTGCCAAGGGGGTCGTCAGGGATCATGAAGATGTCTTCTACAAAGGTGAACTGCAGCAGCCTAGAGAGACCGAACACAGGTCAGAGACATAGGGACAGAGGTATTGGAACAGGACACAGGGAACAGAGACATAGGCTCAGAGACACGGTTACAAAGTCATAGAGAGAGAGGACAAAGGGACCAAGACATAGGAACAGAGACACAGGGGACAGAGACACAGAGAGGGGGACACAGCATTTAGAGACACAGGCGAGGGCCAGGACAGGAGGCAAAGGGTAAAGGCTCGTTAAAAGAACCTGTCCAGTCATATTTATCTTTCAGCATTATTTAAAGCTACTGGTACGAACACACTACAAAGTGGACTTATTAGTATTAATTATTAATATTAGTATTAGTATTTTAGTATTTATCTATAGTGGGTGGGACTGGTTTATCAGGCGTGCATTCTGGAGGAAGCTGATCCAATCACCTCGCCTGGATGATCCTCCTCCATGCCTCTGAGGTGTTGACAAAGTCCCGCAGGTTGTCATTGGTTACGATGACCCCGCCCGTCTTCTCTGCCAGGTGCAGAAGGAACCTGCAGGCCCGAGAAGCAAGAAGAGTTGGTCACCAATCAGAATCAGTTTTATTACCAAGTAGGTGTTCACATACAAGGAATAAGTGAAAGAAAGACAATGTATAGCGCTGCAAGGGCAAAACCAGACAAGTACAAAAGACACCTCCACAGTTCCTGGCTTAATTAGAGAGTGAGGAGTGAAGACTCAGGAGTGAAGCGTTGACACATCCTGTACACAGCATTTTTCCTGTAGGCATTATTTACGTAGCCATAGCTTTTATTTACGTCATGTAAGGTCTATTTATTTATTTGTTGATATACTGTATACAGTCTGTAAGCAGGTGAAATTGTCTGCCATTTCTGTGTCAGTGAAGATGAGGTGGCAGTATAAAATGTGAGTAGGCTACTTCTTTTAAGGGAGTAGAGACAAAGTGTGTGTGTGTGTGTGTGTGTGTGTGTGTGTACCTGTCATCATGGGAGGAGATTCTCTGGCCACAAACCTCTCTGGAGGGGGTGAAGGACAGTAGTCTGAGGTCCTCCAACTGGTTTAGGAAGTGTTGCTCTGCAGGAAAGACAGCACTAGAGTTAGCAACCACACACATAGCGTCTCTCACACACACACACGCGCGTGCACACACACACACACACACACAACGATCAGCTTACCTGTGGTGCAGCGGTCCCTCTTCTGCCGCCATTGGGGGACAAAGACCGTGATCTCTCGGTGGCCCCGCCTCCAGAACGCCTCCACGGCGATGGCGATGCCTCGGCAGGAGAAAAAGCGGTGGAGGCCGTGGCTGCACAACAGGAAGTAGACAACGCAGGAAGTCAACGACAAGCGCTCTCATTGAAACTTTTTGTCATGAGACTGGCAGGAAGGATGTCTCAGGAGGGGGGCTTGTTGTTGTTGTTGATGATGATAAACATGAGTTCAAACTATGACTGCTCTGGACCAGAGAGGAGCCGACTCAACTGCTGCTCCCTCCTGACTGTGAACCCTCACATGGTCTCTCTTATCACGGTCTCTCTTATCACGGCTTCACCCTGATGCAGGTGGCTGCTGCAGCAGTATCGAAGAGCGCTCCCCAAGGACATCAGCGCCGGGTGAGTCTAGACGACATGCTGCAGATACGCAGTAACGACGTTATGACCCAGATACAGTCATTCAGAAAGCCCCAGATCATTTGTGCTGTCTGCTGGCGCTAATGTCAACAAAAACAGGCATCGCTGAAAGACATCGCTGAGAGAAGGAAGTTCCCCCTGGTCGGTCGAGGGTTTCATGCACAAAATGAGTACCCCGGGTGATGGGACTGCTACCACGAGAGCCAGACAGGGACATGCAGACAGACGAGACAGACAGGTGAAGTTACTGAAGGTCAAAAGGAAATCCTGCGTATCGAGTGACACGCACACAGCCACACCCACTGTGTGTTATGCAAAGCCAAAGGGAAGTTCCCTTTAGAAGAGAAAGTGTTCAATACAGGAACAGCGAGAAAAACCAGCGCCAATGATGTGGCTAGTAAAGTAAGTCCAGTGCCAGTCTGGTCATACAAAAAGACCCATGCAAACAAAACAAAAATACATGAGATAAAATCTAAAAGTGTGTTCAATGCCAGTGATTTTTTTCCTTTCCCCCAAATATGAAAAAACCTGTGATGTTTATCTCTAGTGTCTCATTTTATGGCCATAAAAGAAACAAGGAAGCCCATAGAGAAAGAGAGGGAACTAGAAAGAGAAATGAGGGAACAATAGAAGTTGATAGGTTGGGAAAGAGCACTGTACTGGAATGTTATCAATTCTATGAATGATATTGTGCAACTTAAAAGTGAATTCTTACAGAGTTACTGGCAGAGAGGAACTCTTTACTGTTAGCTCATGACAAGGCCGGGGGAGTTGCATATGGTTTATTCCCACAAACATCAACCCAGTCAGACACTCACACACAGGTGGTGCTTCTGTCATTTCTAGAAGTGTCTTAGTGAGAATGTGGGCTCTGCTTTATTTCACATCCTCCTACTGAGGAGACTCAGTGACTGGGCTTTTGTTGTGGGGGTGGATACATACAGTAAGTGTGTATGAGCGTGGGATGGTGAGAGTAATGGTGTGTGTGTGTGTGTGTGTGTAACTCACGCCATGGCCACGTTGCTGCCGTCTATAACGATGTGCCTGAGGTCAGGCCTGCCGGGCTGGTTGGCCAGGGTCAGGGTATAAGGAGTCTTCAGGGACTGCTGGAAGCGATTCATCCCTGTGACAGGGGGGGGCTGGCTGGGGGGCCGGGGGCTCCAGTCTGGAGGTGGCCAGGGTCTGGTAGGAGCAGCCTGGCCGGGGTTCTGTGGTCTGGGTCAACCACTGCGGAGCGCTACGCAGAGCAGTTACACTCTCCACACGGACCGCCCCCAGTGTCTGAGACCCGCCCCGTGATAGGTAGTCCAGCTGGCCTCCACTCCTAGACGGGTAGTCCGTCCTGGACCCGGATTGGTTGTTGAGGTGGTCCGCCATCTTTGGCACGTCCTCGTCGCCTGCATCCTCGTCGTCGATGGTGATGACATCGCTGGCTCTGCCCTGGGCGCTGCTGCTCCTCACGGCGCAACCCTGCCCCCGCTGGGCCACGCCGTTACTGCAGCTGCTGCCCAAAGGGCTTGATGTTCTCCTTGGCACGGACGTCCGCCAGGCTTCTGGTTGGGCCCCGCTCCTTCTCCCTGCTGCTCGGGAGCGTCGAGGAGAAAGGGGCGGAGGGGGGGGTGAAGGATGTCTCTGTAGTGCGTGGTGAGGCCCCCCCGCCTCCCCTGTCCGCCTCCCTGTCTCTCACCCCTCCCTGGGCCTCCACCCTCCGGCTCTCCTCCACAATGCGCTCCAGCAGCAGGAAGGTGTCCTCTGTCTGGCCAGTCCTCCTCACCACGCGCTCCACCACCTCCTGCTGGTAGCCCATGGTCCGGAAGAAGTTGACCAGACAACGCAGGTTGGTCTCGGGGCTCACCGCCTCGCCCTCGTCAGACACGTCGCTGTCCAGCACGATAGGGGGACCCAGGGGGCTACAGCTGGCCCTGCCAGTGGACGAAGGGGCGGAAGGCGTCTTAGACCGGACGTCCTGGCCGCCGTGACCCCCGGCCCGCCTCTCCAGGGACTCTTCCCCCCTCTCCAGGGAGTACTGCCTCTTAGTGTCTCTCAGCTCGCTCTCTGATGAGCGACGCTTGTGGGAGGGCCGTCCATTCAAGAAGACCGTGTCCAGCCCCGAGCCAGGGCCTTCCCCACTCCTGGCGCCGCTCCTCCCCTCAGCCCTCCCCATGGCCACCGCCCCGACCTGGGGGCTCTCATCAAAGCTGGTGTCCAGGATGCGGTTCGAGAGTTCCGTGACGGGCGTGCTGTTCTGCGAGCGGTCCTGGTCCGAGTCCGCCCCTCCAGGGATGGGGCTGTGTGTCTGGGGATGGGTCTGTGTGGGGCTGCTGGCCAGTCCCAGCAGCTCCTCCTTCAGAGCGCTGGGCAGCAGCAGCAGCTCCATGGTGTACTTGTCGTCTCTCTCCTCCACAAACGCCTTAAAGCTTCTCTTCACCGCAGGCTCCCTGTCGCCGGGCAGACTTCGCTTCTCCTGGAATAGGGCCACAAACTGCTGCACGCGGCTCTGCGCCATGACAACAGGCTCGGCCCGGCCTACCAGCCGCAGCAGGCCCGGCTCCAGAACCAGTACCTCTGCGCTGGTGTCTCTTAATAGGCGGTCCAAGAATAAGCCGCGGGCGCCGGCAAAGATGCAATGCATGTCTACCGGGTATCGCTCATCTTCCTGCAGTTCAGGATCACACAGTCCCTTCAGGTACTCCTGCAACAACAACAACAATAATAACTACAAAGCATGTCAACACAGTCAGCTACAATAAAGTAAGCCAAAGTCTAATGGGCTACTGAAACAATCACTTAAATTGCCAGTTGATAAGCCAGATGTTGTGATAGATTGATAGGTTGATGTATATCAACCTATTTACCAGATGGCACAGTCACATTCCTAACTTTTTAGTCTGTCCCACAGCAACACATGATTATAGGACGTCACGGGGGCAGATACCAAGTTAACAGCTCAACAATGACGTGTTTCGATCCATTAAGTATCCATGTAGTGAGGGGATACCCGGGTTTACAGGCGTAACCTAGTTAGTACCAACTAGGCTAATAGTTTCCGCTTTGTGACATACCACTGTCAAATCCGGTTCTCACTCGACATACTTTTCAGATCATAAGCTATGATGTATTGGGGAACTCGTCATACAGAAGTGTGACATGTTTTCGAATGAACGGGAAAGTACCAAGGTTTTAAAGTGGTGATAAGATTTCTGATACCGATATGTCCCATAAACATTTGGGTTCATGGTACAACTATGAAAACATTGCCACTTTCATTCAACTTGCTAGTTTTCACTAAGTGTAGGCTAAGTAAAACCATCTAGCTAGAACTACTCTTAAGTTCCATAACCACAACTAACAGGAACAAGAAAAAAAAAGATAAACTGGTTAATTATTCGTGGGCTATGTGTGTTGTTGAGCGGAGAGCAAGTTACACATTCTTTATCCACCAGGGCCCCACAACAACAATTGCTATAGCTAGTAGTACACTGCTGTACTAGTGCTAGTGCATTATCTGTAATTGCACTCACCTGTCACAAACGTTGTACTTGCTAGCTGATACTAAAAACTACTAACCGTGTTACGTACTGGGTTTGTAATAGGCCACATAGAGTAAAAATACACACACAAACTAGTTAACTATTGAACCTCAACACAAACTTAATCGACAGTCAGCTAAGTTAGAATTCTGAATGAGTAGCTTAGCTAATGGCAGCCAATGTTACAGTACCTTTGCTTTCGATACATCGTCACTCTTTCCTTTTAGCTGAAGCCAGATCTGCCGTGATGCTTTACTACCGTGGGCTCCAGTGTGATCCAAGAGGCCGATAATAGTGAACGCTACCTTAAAAAC
Organism: Mallotus villosus; assembly: GCA_903064625.1. NCBI lineage: Eukaryota > Metazoa > Chordata > Actinopteri > Osmeriformes > Salangidae > Mallotus > Mallotus villosus. The sequence goes on along the minus strand of CAEFZP010000475.1, from coordinate 46,624 downwards.
CTTTTCTACTCTGGCTTTGGCACATTTAAGCTCTTCTTGCTTGTCTTCATGGACCGTAAACTCGTCCACGGTCTCTCGCTGGTGGTGGCTAGCGCAGGATGACAGCCCATTTCCCGGCGGTTCCGAACAGGTTACCTCGGTGATTCGCTTCATACCGAGGAGGGGCCGTGTTGTTGACATTCTGTTTTTGAATATCTTAGTCTCAGCTCTTTTTAATAAATCAACCATTCGGTGTCATTTGGATCTTTCCCATCCTTCATGGTTCCCTTGTCATGTGTTCCTCGAGCATATGCTGTTAAAAACGCCAATGAGGGATTGTACTTCACGATAACTTTTGCATGCAAGCTAAGAGCTATGACAACCCAACGCTACCCGGAAAGTCCCAGTGATGATGTCATCAAAATACGACAATGTGTTTATTTATCTTGGTATCCATGAGGTTGATCTTATCAAATGATTTGCTATATTTTCAAGATATGTCGCTAAGCACGATATATTCAACGAAACTAAACCATTTATATAGCTGTATAAGCTGCCTGAAAATCCTGATGATTAAGTGTTCATTTTTGCTAGACATAAAATCAGTGTGCAAAAATGCAATTGCACCCCCTTCTGGTGAAGTAAGCTACAAGCCCAAATGTTTGCGGAGAAGGGTACGTTTAGGTTACAATGAATTTAAGATGGGTGGTCGAAATAGAATTGTATCGCTATTTATTTGTTCTTATGTATTAATCTAAGTAAACAAAAAGGAACACTTGATAGAAATTAATTTATAAAACAGACTGACAGCAACAGGTTGTGTAGGCCTATGTGAAAGATGGACAGTATTGTGAGTGTGGGTAAAGAGAGAGAGCGAGCAAGCAAAGAAAAGACTGTTAGGCTTATGAGGCCTTGGAAAGAAGAGGACTAAAGGGAGCTATGTGGGTGGCTGCTGTTATACAGTACCGTTCAACACACCCACCCACCTCAGCTACCCCCCCCCCTTCATTTATCCCTCTCTCTCCCCATCTTTTACTCAGCTAACCTCATCCATCCACCCTGCATCCATATCCACCCTCCTCTTTCCCAGCTCTCCTCCTTCCACCTCAGCTCCCTCTGTTCCAGCTGCACCTGGACAGTAGGGTGCGTTTTGGCACTAGATCCCATCCCATCACATGTGTGTTTATTTTGTACCACTAGGTGGTACTCTTCCCTCTCTGGCTGGAAGACTTCAGATCCATCCTCTTCCATTTCCCTGTGACAGCGAGTATTATTGACTAAATAATGTTTCAGATCAATATTTTTCATTATTTGAGGTCCAGACACGCATAGCAGGGGAATTTAGTCTTTATTAAAGCTCAGCAAGAAGAAATGTCTAAAACAAGACAGAAGAGAACCGACTATGAAGAATATCATAATTTCAAGACCGTGTATGTGAATGTGTGCTTGTTCACCAGGGATTTCAGATGGACAAAATCCCAATAATATTTTTGTATACTGATAAAAGATACAATAATTGGTGAATAGATACAAATCTAAACATTTGTAAGGGTCACTTCCTCAGGTGATTGTGTGTGTGTGCGCGCAGTGTGGTGTTCAGTGTTTTGTATTAGCGTTTAAAAGCGTCCATGTTTCGTATGCTGTTAGCATCAGTGAGTCAGGATGCTGAAGGATCATCTCTGTCTGTGCACTTTATGTTGCATCTGGTGAGAATCATGACTGATGTTTTCTAAGGTGTTGTGTGGTCTAATAGGAGACGGCCACTTTGTCTGGGTGTTCTAACAGGAAGTGGAATCCTAATTCAGCTGGTTGTGTGTGATGAAGGCTGGCAGTTATGGGCTTCTTCCTCTTCCCATCATCATTTATCACAATTAAACACAGCTTAGCGCACGTCACATGAATATTTACTTGGTGGTCGGGCCATCCCACTCTGTACATTCATAAATCAGCACACTGGATTATGAAAGTTATGGCTGGTGTTTTATTCATGATCCCGCTCTTTTATCTGGTTTCATATTTATTCCCCACTCAACATGATCTGCTAGGGAGGGCTGAGTGTGTGTGTGAGTGTTAGGAAAACCTCAGCTGTCTGCAGATAAACTCGTTAACGCCTGTGTGTGTGTGTTAACGCTAGGTTTTTATGGCATCATCCTGGTTTGATAGGGAGGAGCTTTTGATTTGACCTGCTTACATCTATCTTACCACAACAGTGCGGTTCCAAACCAGCTTGTACAGGTGCATTGTGGGAAGGCAGCTGGGGCTATGTGTAGGCCACTCTGATAGAGCGGTGTGCCATTGTGCTCTGAGGCAGAGAAGAGCTGCAGCCTTGAAGGAAGGATGAGACACAGAAACAGCTCATCCTGACGATTCTCTGTACACACAACAACCAATCCTTTAACAAGTGTGTAAGATGGCCAATATGTCATATAATCTGGTGGCACACAGTGGGACACATACCACTCTTTCCTGCTACAACCCCACTTCCATGTTGGTGTTTTGTGACTCTACGGTAGATGAGGAAAGAAAGAAAATTAGAGAAATACAGACAGATAGGAAAAAGAGGAAGATAGATTTGGGGTTGGGGCGGGACATTAGCTTTACAAGGTAGCGTGTCGTCCAGGTTCCCCAGGGTTCTATCCTGTCCCAGACCACGCCCCCCTGCCTCCCACCCCCTGCTGAGCCCTTGGTCTGCTGTAAGCCAGACTCCACAGGACAACAGCTGAAAACATGCCTCTCCTGCCTGGACTCACATTTAGGCCCTGCTCCTGCACTGCTCTGGTAATTGGTGATGGAGCAGGGACAAGCACACAGAACACAGGAGGAGGGAGGCTGGAGTGTGCAGAGAGAGGAACAGAAAGAGATGGAGAGAAGGCGATCAAGAGAGAGAGAGAGGGAGCGATAGAGGTGCTGTGCGTTTGTTTTAATGTGTGTGTGTGTTTGTATGTGTGTTTGATAGTTTAAGGTGGGGATTCTGGCGTGTGTCTCTGTGCTTCTCTTACCAATTGCAGCGAGGGAAGGGACAGGGAATTTTGCCCAATCCAAGTCGATGCCCGTTGAGGGGAGGGTGTAGTGGAAGATGAGGGGTGGTTTGTGTGCTCATGTGTGTGTGTGTGTGTGTGTGTGTGTAGGAGGGGGGAGGAAGGACTGCCAATAGGCACAAAATGTACCGCGTAGACCTGGGTCACATTGGATTGCAAATCCAGTCATTTGTGTTTTCTCCATTTTGCCAATCAAGCCAATGCTGTGTGACCTCAGTCTGTTTTTCTCCCTCTCCTCTCAGCATGCACAACAGACTGGCAATGTTCACAGATTAAACCCAGATGGACATGAAAAGAGAGGACTGTTCATACATTGGCTGATGTTGTTTGCACATCACTCCATTGATTGGATTCCCTCCTCTATGCTCTGAAACATCTTGGAAAACGTCTATTATCTTAGTCTCTCTCCCTCTTTCTCCCTTTCTCTTTCTACATTTCTGTGTGTAGGGAACAAATAACAGGAGAGTAGAGTAGATGCATTCATGGTGGAACAAACTCTTTTCTTTATGCTGGCTCTGATGCTGTGGATCACCTTGAGGTAGTGGATCACACTCTCTCTCTCTCTCTCTCTCTCTCTCTCTCTCTCTCTCTCTGTCTCTCTCTCTATGTCTCTCTCTATGTCTATCTCCACTCACTCTCCTTCCCCACCTTCTCTCTCTTTGCCCCCCCCCCTCTCTCCTCTCCTTCTGTCTTTCTCTCCCCAACTATGTCTTTCTCATTCTCCATACCCCTATTTTCCTCATTGTTTTCACCCTTCCAGCTTTGGAATCCCCATATCCTCCCTCAGTGGGAGAGCGACCAGCCACAGAAGCTAATTAGTTGAAGAGCTACGGCGCTGCTTTCCTCCGCTGCTGATAGGCTCATTAAGCATTAAGAATTCATGACATTTAACTCCTCCACTCCGCCAGCCTGCATTTCTGCCCGGCTGACTGCTTTTCTGGCAGCCTGCTTTAACTGGCAGGCTGTTTGTCTACCTACGTGATTGCCCAGTTGCCTGCTGGCGGCAAGCCTACCTCAGTGCCGGCCTGCTTCTTTGCCTGCCTGCTGTTGCTTGTGTGCTGACTGGATAAACACTGGAGCTGTCTCGAATGACTGTCTTTGGGCGCA
>CAEFZP010000475.1:0-40000 GCA_903064625.1 Mallotus villosus | reverse complement strand
AGAAGAAGGCGACCAAAGTGAAGCCTGCCCCAGTATTGTAGCCTTTTGCCAAGGAGGCGTCGGTCAAGGCCAATCGCAAATGTTACCAACCCTACTGCTGGGCCCTGTTTGGTGACCCCCAGCTTTCAGGTGTGTGTGTGGGGGAAGAAAGCAGGGAGAGAAACAGCAGCTGGCTCCAACAGCCAAACATAGAGTTGACCCTTTCACCAGTCAGCACTCAGAGACAAAAGGCACGGGACTCTCCAGACGAGGACGTTTGAGCACACGGCATGACGGGGGGAGAGGCAGACTCTGGCACAGTTGAAGTGTCGTTTGCATAACCTTGTTCTGCCACCTCTCAACGGATACAGCCGGCGGGAGGACTGGTTCAATCACTGAATAATCTCTCGACCAGAAAAAGTTCCTTTCGAGTTTGTTTACGGTGACACCATTCGTGTGACAAACGCAGTTACCATATGGGACGCACTTGCCGTTCTCTGTGAGATTGTGTGTGTGTGAGAGGGTGTTTGTGGATCTGACCTTCTGTGGACGTGAGACTGTGTGTATGTGAGAGTATGTGTAGAGTGTTCTTTCTTCAATCCTCCACGGACTTGGGGATCATTGCCAGTCTGTGGTCATAATGAGTGGTCACACACACCACACACACCACACACACCACACAAACACACACCACACACACGCACACACACAGTGCTGTTCACACTATTTTAAAAACAGTACAGATACAGGTCAAAAGATCTGTCAACTTTGCTGCACCCAATATAATCCAAAATTCAACTGGGCTTGCTTTTCCTTCAAACCAGACTAGTCAAAATATTCTGTCAGCAAGGGTTTGTACACAAACATCTGAAAACAAGTAATCTGAGGAAGAAGAAGTGGAAGGGGGGTGAGGATGGGAAGATGGAGGAGGTTGAAGATTAAGGCAGAGGAGAGGCAGAAGAAGGAAGAGGAGAAGGATGAGGAAATAGGTTGAGGGAGTTTGTTTAGACATGCTTCCCCAGTCTGGAGATGGCCAGAGGCTTGGTGGGGAAATGTTGGTCTGGCTGTCCATGTCACGCTGAACCAATCACTTCTGATAGATAAGACAAGGATCAATACTGCCAGGGAGAGAGAGGCAGAAGGAGAGCGGGAGAGACCGCGGATGCTGAGTTGTGGTTAAGAGGTTTTTCGGAGTTGTTCAGCTTGGTTATCGACCAGTGTGTGGTTCTGGTGCACAAGCTCCCACTCCCTGGGGACACAGGCAAACACATACAACACCCGCCCCACATGCAGCCCCCCCTCCATACACACACACACACACACACACACACACACACACACACACACACACACACACACCACACACACACACACACACACACACACACACACACACACACACACACACACACACACACACACACACACACACACAGGCACACAAGCACACAATGGCCACCCCAGTATCAGAACTGCTGAAATAAAGGATACATAAAAAAGTACAAATAACAGTAGTGGGGGTTTGTAATATCTAATAAGGTGTTTGTGTAGCTCTGATCCATGCGCAGAGTGTGTGTGTGTTTGCAGGTTTGTAGCGTGTAGAGAGTGTGGCATACCGGTGTGTGTGAAGCATCGGCGTGTGCCTACAATTGTAATGTGGAGAGAAGTGATTTGTGTGTTGTGATTTGCTTGTACAGTGTGTTTAGTTGCTAGGCGTGCAGAGTGTAATGGGACATTATGTTTGTGTTTGCCAATGAGCTGTTAAAGAGTTAATGACCTGAGTGTAGGTGGGACTGGTGGGGGGAGGAGAGATTTAACACCCAAACAAATTAATCTGTTAATGGTAGCATAGGCTATGCGGAGAAAGGGGGATTTAGATAGGGAGAGCAAAAGAGAAACAGAGGGAGGAGGGGAGAGAGACAGATAGAGAAGGGGGAGAGAGTGAGGGAGCGAAGGATGAGAGAAGGGGAGGGACACAGACAGGGAAAACAACAGTAAAATAAATCACACACCTGCTCTTCCCATCGTGTGATCGTCCACTTCCCTGTATCTCTGCCTCCATATTGTTCTGTGTGTCAGATGAACAGAGGGGGGGACGGTGCCCAGGGCCAGACAGGGCTCCACAGGTCAGGCTATTATTGGGTGTGATATTTCCACCCTCGGTGTAAATGTCTGATGTCAACCAATTTAGCGGTGAGCTGTGAAGATGGAGGGAGGAGGACTGGAACATCGGGGAGGGACTGCGGAGGGTAGAGGGATGATGGAGGGTAGAGGGATGATGGAGGGTAGAGGGATGATGGAGGGTAGAGGGATGATGGAGGCGGGCAAGGAAGATACAAAGGAAGGGATGAGGGGTGGAGGCGAATGAATGCTAAGCAGTCAACTCACATTTTCAGAAGAGTCTTGAGTCTCGGCGCGTTACTTTTGCTCCACTGTCTCTTAGGATGGCTGGGATGGGGTGTGTGGGAGGGGGGGTGGGAGGATGTGTGGGGCGGTGGAGTGTGACTGCGTCCCAAGAAACACCGAGCAGCCATAAATTAGCTGGTGCTGCTGAAGAGGTCCCCAGCTGGCACACACACACACACACACACAGCGCACACACACACACACACACACTCTGTACAGGTCCCCAGGTGGCTCCCAAACACACGGTGAATAATTACACTGTTTTCCCCGTCTCTTCCTCTTCCTGCAGAAGACGACCCAATCACCAGGCCCAGAATAAACCCTGGTGATCCCCTCTAACCCTTCGTCACCTGAGCCACGCCACACATACACACAGAAACGCACACATACACACAGAAACGCACACATACACCCAAGCATGCACCCATGCACCCCACACACAAATGCACAAATATATCACACACATCACATGCACACACACACACACACACACCACACACATACACACCAAACTGTGTGTAAACAACAACATACTTTGAATGCACAGTAACACGCACCGTTCATTACAAAATTGGTCATTAAAGTGTAGTGGACTTGCATCTGTGGTATCGAGAGAGGCGAGTGTGCGTTCGTGTGTGTGTCTGTACGTGTGTGCGAGTGAGCTGGTGTGTGCAGGTAAGGGGGTTGGGGTTGGTTATGGTTAATTCAAGGCATAGTCAAATAGGAGAACGCTACAGGTTGAGAGTTTGATGGAGTTTGACAGTAGAGGAAGGGCAAAAGGAGAGAGAGACTGAGACAGGAAGACAGAAGAGAGGACAAGCAGTCCTTCCCGTCATCTTCTTCCACCAGGATTTCATGTTATTTATTCTTCTCTCTCTCCTTTTTGCGACTGTTACACTCTCTCCGTTTTGCTCATTATCCTCTTCAGACTCAGCAGGTGGAGGAGGGAGGGTACCCCCAAATACTCACCCCATCTCTCCCCTCTCATCCCTCTATCCTCTCCACCATGCACTAAATTGGCTATTATCCCTCCGCTCCAGCACGTTCTGTCTTTCTCCCTGTTTCTTACCCGCCCTCTGTCGGTCTGTTAATGATCGTATGGAGCGACTGAGATGCTGATCACAGTTGTGCGTGTGTGTCAGTGTGTGTGTGTGTGTGTGTGTGTGTCAGAGAGAGTGTGTGTGCGTGTGTGTGCTCATTAGCTCCGGTGATACGTTAACAGTAGGTGTTAGTGCCTTTAGAGTCTCAAAGTTTCCGGTCTGACAGGATCCTCACCCGATGGAATCTGAAGTCTCACTCTGGGTGTTCCTTCTGTCTCTCTCTTCCCACCCTCTCTCAGGCCTGAAGGGGAGCTCAAACAAACAAACAAACAAACAAACAAAATGTGTTGTTATTGGTATGTATGTGTTGGGTGTTGGGGTGTGAATGTGTGTTTCTGTGTGTGTCTGTGTTTTCGTCAAGGGACTAGACTCTGACTGACCTTTCTGTCCTGACCCCTGACCCCTAAGAGCAGGGCTATGCTGTGTCAGTCATGGATGTCAGAACTGCTTGACTCTGGGTCCTGAGGGAAGAGAAAAAGGGATTGGGTAATCCATCCAAAATCCATCCGTCTATATATCTATATCCATCCATCCATCTATTCATCTGGCCATTCATCCATCCATTGGTCTATTCATCCATTCATCCAACCACTCATCCACCTATCCATTCCTCTTCAGTGTCTGTTATTTTAATGGTACTTACTTTGGCAGGTGCCACTCTGGCTGAGTAGTATGAGTTCTGGAGCAGACTGGATGAAGGAGCGAGAGAGAGACATAGAGGGAGAGAGGGAGAGAGGGAGAGAGAGAGAGAGAGAGAGGGGGAGGGAGGGAGTGGAGGGGTAGGGAGGGAGGGAGGGAGGGAGAGTCGAGGAGAGGGAGGGATGGCGAGAGCGAGTAGATCTCGCTGAGAGTAGCTCGAGATGAGATCGAGCGATCGAGAGCTAGAGAGCGAGACAGAGAGACATCTGTAGAGAGGAAGAGTGTGAAAATGGGAGAGGGAAGGAGCTAAATAGATTTGATCAAACAGTTTGGCTCTGCTACTTTCTTTAACTGCTGGAAGAAACACAGTTTTGTTCAGATCACAAATCATTCTTAATTATTATTCCACAGATTCAAAACAAAGGGAGAATATTGTAATGAGTTGCTACTTTTCCCTGCACCTTGCAAGGAGGTGAATGCTCATTTTTCAGCCATATATTTGCATACATTCTCGTCTTTTTAAGTATGTGCCAGGAGTGATGAAGTAGACCCAGTGGACGGTACTCAGAAGGAGAGAGATAGAAGTAAGGATATAGGGGAGAGAGAAAGGAGAGAGATAGAAGTAAGGATATAGGGGAGAGAGAAAGGAGAGAGATAGAAGGAAGGAGATAGGAGAGAGAGAAAGGAAATGCCGAAAATCGAAAAAAGCAGAGCAAAGAGGGTGCAGAAGGAGGGAAGGAAAATGAGGGAGATAGAAAGAGGAGAGAACACAGAAGTGAAATAGAAGGGAGACAGGGAGATAGAGGCAGGAGGTAGGGGATGTAGAGATTAAGACGAGACAGGTCATGGTCGATGGGAATACAGTAAAACAAATAGATCGGAGAAAAGAAAGAAGATACAGACAGCCGCAGAGAGCGAGAGAGCAAGAGAGAGAAAGAGAAAAGAGAAAGAGAGAGAGAGAGGATGGTCATGATGAGGATGGAAAATGGTGCTTATGAGTAGGACGAATAGGAGGAGAAGTCATTCTTGCAGGATATAAAGGGAAGGCGTTGTTAAAACCAACCAGAAAGAGAGAAGGAGTGGCGGTGGAAGGAGTGGATGAGAGGAGAGGGAGGAGGGGGGGGGGTTGAAAGGAGGAGGAGAGGAGGGAGTGATAGGACAGTAAATGGAGGAGTTAGTGAGACGTTCTTTATGCTGTTTATACCAAAGCAGTCAAATAGCAGTGTTGAAGATAAGACTTACACGCACACACACACGTACGTACACACTTACAGACACACAAGCGTGTTGCACGTATACTTATGTTTTACTGCTAAGATGATGGTGAGGGGAGCGGGGCGGACGACACAAAGTTGTCAGCAGCAGAGGAGCTGGGTGATCTATCCTCTGCTGCTATCCACTGCTGGGGAAAGTCATCCTCCAGGAGATCTGCTGAGCATCACACACATAGAGATACACGCACGCACACACACACACACACACACACACACACACACACACACACACACACACACACACACACACACACACACACACACACACACACATACATTTCCTCACACATACATTTCCTCACGCACAAATGCCCACAAGAGATACACGCACGCACACACACACACACACACACACACGCACACACACACACACACACACACACACACACACACACACACACACACACACACACCACACACACACACACACACACACACACACACACACACACACACACACACACACACATACATTTCCTCACACATACATTTCCTCATGCACAAATGCCCACAAACACACACACACACACGCACAAACATACACACACCTTGTTGCAATGTAAAACAATGAACAATGTCTGCAATACAATACAAAGTCCAAACTATACGATATGAAGTGTACTCCTTTTCACTTGCTTCTTGTTTTACCATAATTAAATAGCTAAAACAACAAAATGGGAGGGTTAGGAGAGAGGGAGGGTCAGGAGGGAGGGAGGGTTAGGGGGGAGGGAGGGTTAGGGGAGAGGGAGGGTTAGAAATGGAGGGTCAGGGAGGGAGGGTTAGGGAGGGAGGGAGGGTTAGGAGGGAGGGTTATGGCGTCTTGAGACAGCAGGGGCTGAGACCACTTGAACAGCTGTGTGGAGGAGCAGGGAGGAAGGATGTGCTAACAAAGACACAATCCCTGCCACTCCCTGCAGCTCTACGATTCACACGCGCGTGCGCACACACACACACACACACACACAAGGATGCACACGCACGCACGCACACACATTCACACAAACATCAGGCTCTGACACACTGCCGCATGCTCCCCGTAGGTCTGTGTTTCTCACACACACAGACACACATGAAGCATCTATACGGGAGCCAGTTCCCAGTGTGTGAGTGACCCAGACATTTGAAAGAAGCATCCCAGCATGGGGCAATCTCCAGCCTTATTCCCTTCATCAAACATAGAGAGAGATGGAGGGGGAATGGGAGGAGGGGAGACAGAAGGTCGAAGGAAGAGAGACAGAAGGATAGGGCACGATGATTACTTGATCCAGAAAAAACAAGAGGATGAGTTGCCTTTTACTAAAGCAACAATAGAGGCGGGAAAGAGAGAGAGAAAGAGAGAGGGGGGAAGGAAGGGCTAGAACGAGAGAGAGAAGGAGAGAGAGATAGAGAGAGAGAGAGAGAGAAAGGAGAGAGAGGGGGTTAAGGGTAATGTTTGTTCCTGTTGATTCATCTCATCCATTGTGGATGACATTTTCATGACTTTGTAGTGTTGGTTGGGTAGAACCACAGTCTTGTCATGGCACAATTGTGCTCCTTCAGCCATGAGGCTGGCCTCGGTTTCTGGTAGTGGAGACATGGAGGACTGGGTGGGGAGGGAGTGGGGCGCAGAGGAGGAGAGACATGGAGGACTGGGTGGGGAGGGAGTGGGGCGCAGAGGAGGAGAGACATGGAGGACTGGGTGGGGAGGGAGTGGGGGCGCAGAGGAGGAGAGACATGGAGGACTGGGTGGGGAGGGAGTGGGGCGCAGAGGAGGAGAGACATGGAGGACTGGGTGGGGAGGGAGTGGGGCGCAGAGGAGGAGAGACAGAAAGAGGAACGGAAGATAGAGCAGAAGATCAACTCCACTTTCATTGTTTGATTAGTCTAAAGTCCCTCTGGGATCTCTCTAGCTCTCTCGCTCTCTCTCTCTCTCTCTCTCTCTCTCTCTCTCTGTCTCTCTCTGTCTCTCTGTCTCTCTGTCTCTCTCTCTCTCTCGCTCACACACACACACACACACACACACACACACACACACACACACACCACACACACACACACACACACACACACCACACACACACACACACACACACACACACACACACAAACACACACACACACACACATAAACACAAACACAGACACACACACACTGCAGAAACCTCAGAGTCACCATGACAGAATTTACACTGATGCATGCTGACGTGTTGACTAAAACAGTCCCCTTGCTGACTGGCTGGTGTGTATCAGCATGAGTGTGTGAGTGTGTGTGAGTGTGTGAGTGTGTGTGTGGAGGTCAGGACACGGCATTGTTGTCTGTTCTGTCCTGCCAGCCCAGGTGACAGAGATTAATAGCCTTGACGACTGACAGAGTAACTCTCACTTCCTGTAGTCTCTGTCAGTACCAGGCCTTGGAGCAACACACACACACACACAGACACACACACACACACAGACACACACACACACGCACACAGGCGTTATTAGAGGTATAATTGCGGAGACATTCAAAGCGTTTTCCCTCAGGGAGTGTGTGAGATCCAATAAAACTTCATAAGAAGCAGTGCAGCAGAGCAGGAGTGGAGCCATCTTAGACAGACAGATAGACTCCCAGACCCCCCAGGACATCTCTGCCTCTCAGTAAAGCACAGCCCGTCCCCACCGGAGTACGCCCAGCACACCCCCACAATCCTGCACACACATCCAACCCAGCCTCCCAGCCCCCTAACCCAAACCCTAATTCAGCCTCCTTAACCCAGAATCCTTAACCCAGCCTCCACCCTCCTCCCAGCTCCCTAACCCAGCCTCCCTAACCCAGCCTCCACCATCCTCCCAGCCCCCTAACCCGGCCTCCTTAACCCAGCCTGCACCCTCCTCCCAGCCTCCTGACCCAGCCTCCACACTTCCAGTACTCCATGGCACCCCTGTCTCAGACCAGCCTGGTGTCACAGGGTTGTGTTACATTGCAAAAAGAGATGAGATGCTGTGGAACGGGAGAAGCTTCTCTGACAGCTGGAGGCTGTCTGTGCCCCGTCACCTGGATGTCTCACACATTTGTGTGTGTGTGAACCCTCATTTGTCTGTTTGGAAAAATAAACACTTCTAACCTCCTAATAGTCTTTATTCAAGACGGTGAACATGAGAGGAGGAGTGTGGGAGGAGGTGGCAGGGGAAGAGGTTGTGGAGGAGGCTTGGAGGAGGAGGTGGCAAGCAGGAGGGTGTGGCGGAGGATGTCGGGGAGAAGAGGGTGTTGTGATGGCCCTGCCCTCTGTTTGGGCTTGTGGTTGCTTTCAGGACTGTTGGGCGGGGCTTGGGTAGCTCGTCAGGGCTGAATGGATACACCTGGGCCCGGTGTGTGCCAGGCCTTCAAGTTACCTGCTCCAGCAGGCTCTCCTTCTCTTGCCTCCTGAGCTGACCGTCCTTTGGGGGGAAACCTTCATTTTGGTTTGTCACCTGGCAACACTCATGCTGCACACACACATCCATCCATGCACTGCACACACACTGACACTCAGTGACATCGGCTAATACTTTGGGCTATGTTCATTAAGTTCTTATGTTTTGTAAATAAATGGGTCCAGTTTGTAACAGTGTGGAGGAGGAGGTGTGAGGAGGAGGAAGTGGGAGGGAGGGAGGTAAGGGAGAGGAGGTCAGAGGGAGCGGAGTGTGGAGGGGGAGGTGGGAGACAGGAGGGTATGGGAGAGGTGGGAGGGGGTGAAAAGGAAGCGGGTGCAGAGGAGGAGGTGGGAAGAGGGTCTGCTGAATATGCAGGGATAAATCTTGGCTGTAATTTGATTACAGCCAAATAAAGTTAGCTCTCCCCAAGGACAGACAACCGGGGGTCACTGAGGGTCGCATACACATTTTGTCAGACTGTCAGCAAACAAAGACTAGCTGAATGGTTTGTGTGTGTGTGTGTGTGTGTGCGTACGTGCGTGCGTGCATGTGCACCTTGTATGGTGTGAACGTGTGTGTGTTTGTGTTCCGGTGTGTAACTGTTTGTACATGTGCATACATGTTTGTGTGCACATATGTGCTGTATCTATGGTATATGTGGGTGCGTGTGTACCCTTGGAATCCTGTCTCGGAGAGTAAGGGACTGACCTCTGCTATTCTGCTGCTTTTCAATTAGAGTGTGAATGTCCCTGTTTTCTTTCAGGGTTTCTTGCAGGGTACACAAAGGTGTTTGAAGGAGTCTTTCAACTGTATTCACTATCTGTTGAAGGACACAGAGATTCTTTTTACCAAAGTGTGTGGATCTTTGTGTGCTTGTGTAGGGGAGTTGTTTGTGTGAGTATCTGAGTGTGTGTATGAAAGTGGAAGGGTGTGCCAAGTCTTCCTACGCTGTGAAACCTCTGCCACGCAAGATATCCTGGCTGGATAAAAGAAAGAGAGAGAGAGAGAGAGAGAGAGAGACAGAGTGAGTGAAGGCCTAATTATGCTTCTGCGTTTTTCGAAAAACGCAGAGGAGGGAACGCCCTCGTCTCCGTGGAACGCCCTCTGCGTGCTCTCCGTCAGCCCTCGGAGAGCTTTTGACGGATTGACGTGCACCTCCTGAATTTTCTAACTATCCGTCGAAATTACGCAGAGCGACGGAGAGCGACGGAGACCCCCTTGGCTGTGATTGGTCCGTATTAAGAAGTCAGGGGCGGGTTTGCCGCTATGGGTTGCCGTGACCAACAAGACCAGGGGTGGGGAACGTCCGACCTGCGGGCCATATGCGTCCCAAAAAATCATTTGGTCCAGCCCGCCATGGCATGGCAGGCACCATATTATTAGGTGCATTATTCGTTGGCAGCAGGACTATTTTAATATGTGGAAGAGGACCGTGGAGGCGCTCAGCGTCGCGTTCTTGCAAATCAAGCCCCAATACGTTGTTGGTTTGGGCTATACCCGGAATGTTTACAACGTCTGGCTCCACACCTGATTAACACTCGGATCGATAAGCAGTCTCTAAAATGGTAGCAATATAAAAACATATACGATCCCTTTCCGTAATCATAATAATAACCCCCCATAAATGTTCACTGCACACCCAGTCAAACTTTGACTCAAAGCAGGCTGCTCTTCCAGCTAGCATCACAAACATCACCAAAGAGATCGAAGCAGTTTTTACAATTCATATTTCAGCTAAACAGTAGCCTACATGTAAATTGGCATTTGAATTCAAATGTGACGAGAAATGGGCAGTGTAGTCGCTGAAACTGTGCATATTTTATTGATGAAACGGCTCATTTGTAAATTTGCTCCGAGTTTTCGATAACCTATAGCTAGCATCGCAGTGCAGCGCCACCTACTCTTTTGGCGGTGAATTGTTTTCAGCACCCACAGCCTACGGAGAACTATAAACGAAGTCTATCCGTGTGTATCCGTGCTTATCCGTGAGCCCGCCCACCCGAAAACGGAGACGCAGAAGCATATTGAGGCCTTGAGAAAAAGGGTGGCAGAGAGAATGTGTGTGTTTGTGAGTGGATCAGACAGACTGGTACAGAAATTGCACTGATCAGCCTTAAACCCTGTCTGGCATCAGAGCTAAGACACACAAAGCACATGAGTAAAGGTTATATACATTATTAAATAAAGAAAGAAGCCTGAAAATCACAACTGAGAAATTTGACCGAGACGACTTTCTGTAAGCCTGGATGAGCCGTAGCCGTGACAACGAGTGTGTGTACACTTTAAAAAATGAAGCTTTTATTAAAAAAATCCTCACAATTTGTTTTCTCCCTGTATTTCAAAATGACAAGGAAATCATATATAAAAAAGGATTTACAGTAAATATCTGTATTTAACATGTTTTAAATGACAGTTTCACAAAGTTAACCATTCAAATTAAGTATTCTTTCATGATGAAAGTAGCAGCATTTTATGGAATTTTACCAAGTAATTCTAATACTGTTAATAATACATAACAAAATGTAGAATTGCGAGAAAATATATGACTAAAGGAATAAATATTTAGTCATGTTGTATACGCTAACCACTACTTTACATACATAAACTGAAAAAACCCAGGTATTGATTATACTGTGTACTGAGCTGAGCTCCATGGTGTCTGCCATGTGAACCCTATGGAGTAAGCAGTGTAAAGGAGGTGGTTTGGTTGGACTACTTTGTGTGCCTGCAGAACCCAAGCCAAGCCTTTAGATTACTGAGTAAGCACAATGTCCTAAATTCTAAAAACGATTTTCTCTGTCAGCTCAGGTCACCACACAGATAATAAAATGATGTTCCGGGGAGTGACCTCAAAGTTATTTTTGTCTCCACAAAGTCATGGTTACGTACCTGTAGTGTCAGCTGACGAAAGGTACGTCCCAAGTCTATACAGGAAGTAGGAGGGTGGGGGCCTCTGAAGGTCCAACTTACATTATTTAGTAACGTTATAATAGTTGCCTGAATGTAGGTGAATACATCCCATATTGGTACTGTAAGTAAAATAACGTTTTCATGAAGGGTCATGATCTACAAGAAACATGCCTGAGTCATTTGTAATGTTCCCCTGAAGTCTTCCAGAGGTACTGAATGTTACAACCTGGTTGGGACATTATAGGTACATTCACAACGTTCCCCATTCACAAGCTTTGAATGTACTCATTTTGTCTGCGTGAATATCTGTGTACATTTGCATGGGTACGTATGTACGTATCACTGCGTGTGTGTTTGCGTGTGTCAGTGTGTGTATTTGTGTGCGTGTTTTCGTGTCAGCGGCTGTGGATTGGAGCAGGGGATCACTTTATAGACGTGTAACCAATAGGGACAGCGGTGGGGCAGACCCGTGAGTGGTGGAGCCGAACATATAGAAGCCCTCTGCCCACCGCACAGTGGCCCCTCCATCCCCCTCCACACCCCGTCCCGTCCCCCCGTCCCGTCCCCCCGTCCCGTCCCAGCTCAGACAGACTTCATCCATCACAGTGGAGGTGTCAGTGCTGCTGGTTTTGGCTGTGTCTCCACTGCGTCTGTCACTTCTGCTTATATTCCCTCCTGCTGGAGCGCTGACAGACAGGAGAAGGGAGGGGGACGGAGCGAGGTAGAGATGGGGGGGGTCGGCCGAAGGGAGAGAAGGAAAGTAGATAAGAGGACGAGTTCCAATATCATGTGCATCTCCACCAGGGGCGTGAGGTCGCGCGTCGCGGCACGACCCAAGCCCTCAGATTGTGGGTAAAGAAACAAACCCATGGAATTGATTCTGTGGAATACAACAGACCATTACCAGACAGGAAACATGTATTTGACAGAGAGTGAGAGAGAGAGAGAAAGATGGATAGAGAAAGAGAGAAAGGGAGAGAAAGAGATAGATAAATAGATAGATTTGGAGAGATAGGCCGATACACGAATGGAGAAGGGGAACGAGGGAGGGAAGACATCCACGACGGAGAGAGACACGAAGAGAAGCATAGAGCGGAAGTGTGTCTATTCCTGTGGGACAGCTTTTCTCAGTACAACCTGGAATGACACCTCCTCATGGCACCTCTAGGAATCAAACTGCCATTAACACACACGTACGTGTGTGTGTGTTTGTGTATGTGTGACTCCTGGGTGTTAGAGCTATTCTTACCAACTGTGTAAGTATAGAGGATGTGTCACTTGTTTGGAGTTATTAGGTGTGAGTAACTCTTCCAGTGGGAGACTAGCGTATGTCTGAGAGGGGCATGCTTGTCTGTCTTATTGTGATCAGTCTGATCCTGGTGTCTGGACAGAAGGTCAGGACTAAGGCCGGTGAGCAGTTTATAATGCAAGAAAAGTAAAACGATGAAAATGAAAAGATTTTCATTTTGAAGGTGAAAACACTCAGCAACTGTAAAAGGGAATTACACTGATTAGAAGGGAAATATACGTAATCAGGGTTCTAGAGTAGGGATGAGAGTAGAAGAGGTAATCAGGGCTTTAGAGTAGGGATGAGAGTAGGAGAGGTAATCAGGGTTCTAGAGTAGGGATGAGAGTAGAAGAGGTAATCAGG
The DNA here is from genome assembly GCA_903064625.1 of Mallotus villosus. Classification (NCBI taxonomy): domain Eukaryota; kingdom Metazoa; phylum Chordata; class Actinopteri; order Osmeriformes; family Salangidae; genus Mallotus; species Mallotus villosus. Next base: position 26,666 of record CAEFZP010000475.1, on the reverse strand, counting down.
GTTCTAGAGTAGGGATGAGAGTAGGAGAGGTAATCAGGGTTCTAGAGTAGGGATGAGAGTAGGAAAAGTAAACAGGGGAGCGTTGAGGACAGCCAGCAAATAGCAGCAGTAACGGCTCTCCTTCTGCTCCTCTTCCTGTGAACAGATGACTCTCCTCTCCAATCTAATTACCCAGACTGCTCTGCAGCAAACCATCTAGAACCTCCTAAATCTTCACCTAATTAGACGTAATCAACAACGTCCTGCTCTGTGCTGTATCAGGCTGTTCGGAATTGGGAAGAATTGTGCCGGGCCTTGATGGCTTGGTTTGGGCTGTACTGCTCTGTGCTTGGCTGTGCTGGACTGAGCTGGACTGAGCTGCTCTGAGCTGGGCTGAGCTGGACTGAGCTGGACTGCACCGTAGCGGGCGGAACCAAGCTGTACTGGGCCAAGAAAACCAGAGAAGGAGAAAGGAAAGTAAATAGAGGGGAGGTGGGGGAGGACAAGCAAGTGATGGAGGAGCAGAAAAATGAATCAAGAACAGATGAGAGAGGGGAGGGAGGAGAAAGGGCAAAAGCAGTGTCGGTGTGGCTCTGACATTCTGTCCCCTGGACCTGCTGTGGGCAGAAAGGGGGAGGGGTAAAAGGGAGAGAGAAGAAGGGGAGGGGGAAAGAGATGGGGGAGAGAGATGAGAGAGTGAAAGGTGAGAGAGGAGCGGACAGAGAATGAGAGTTAGAGAGAGGGTGGGAGAGACGAGGGAATGGAGGAGAAGGTGAGAGGTGGAGGAGAGGGAGGAGGGCCAACAGTACGAGCAGATGGGGACCAGGGGAGGGGAGAAGGAGGAGGGGAGTTTGGAAAGATGGATTTTGAGGATATACTGTAGAAGGATGGAAGGTTAAATGAGTAAAAGAATGAAGGGATTGAATGATTGATAGTTTGGTCCTTTCAGCCTTCTTGGCCCCACGCAGTCAAACGAGGGGAGGGGGGTCTCTCCAGCCTCCTCAGCCCAGCAGGACCCCATTCTCCCTGGGACAGACATGCAGCAAAGGTCCCTGGTCCGGGCCTGGGACATCACACAATGCAACTGTCACTCATCTAGGTCCCTCCAAACACACATCACCTGGCCCTGTGGATCCACACACTCTGAAGGGGCTGACCTGTATGTACACCACTCCTAGGCCCTTAGACATACCTCTACACACTACGACACACCCCTTCTCTTTTCCCTATTGCCAGTGCCACAGAAAATTGCTATGTTTACACACTTCACACGTTCGTCAGTAAACACATTCACAATCCCCTTTCCTCAGTCATCTGATTTGGTAAGGTGTGGCTTCATTAGCCAGTCCCAATAAGACACACATGTAGCCTAAACTGTGCCTTTACACATATACTCTAAACACACACACATTCACGTGCACCTTTAGTTGAATGTTTTCCTTCCTTTGAACTTCACAGCTCTGTCAAGTCCAATTTAGTGCTAGCCAGGGGAACACAGCGTTACAAACCCAGACACCTGTTGTTTGTTTGGCTTATATAACAGCTGGAAGTGTCAGGAACACTACAACAGATTCTCCTCTCTCTGCTCTCTCTCCTTATCTCTCTCTCCCTCTCCTCTCTCTGTTCTCTCTCATTAGCTCTCTCTCCCCTCCTCTCTCTGTTCTCTCTCCTTACCTCACTCGCCCCCTCTCCTCTTGCTCTTTCTCTTTCTCACTCCATATGTCTCCCACACTTTACCCCCCTCTTCTCTCAACTGACTGTGATTTTGTACAGTACAGTGTAGGAGTGCATGTGTGTCTATGTGCGTGTGTGTGTGTTTATGTGTGTGCTGGTTTGAGTGTCCCCTGGCTGTGCGACTGACCCCACACAGCTCATCTTTCTCTTTCTCTCTCTTAGTCTCTTTCCCTCACTCTCTCTCCTCTGTCACCCTCCATCTCTCTCCCTTCCCTTCCCCTCTCTCTCTCTCTCTCTCTCTCTCTCTCCCTTCCTCTCTCTCTCTCCCTCCCTCCCTCTCCAGAGTAGCACACCGCTGGGCTGCAGGCTGGTCTGGATGTCAGGGGACCACACATACACACACACACACACCCACACCGACACACACGCAATTAAATCAGCCCCGTGTTTGGCTCCAGAAGTGGCTCGCTCACCCTGAACCTCGCAGCCTGCTGATTCAATTTCCTGGGCGGAACTGCAGAGAGGGACACAGGGCAGAGAGAGTGACCATCAGCCCTCACCTCTGCACACCTTTACACATCAAACCTCTATACCTCCCCAAACTGAGGACACGGAGAGAGAGACTGGGAGAGAGAGAGGAAGGTGTAGAGTTGAATGAATGAATGAATGAATAAATGTGGGTATGTATGTATAGTATGTACTGTATGTATACATAGACAGGCTGTATATATAGACAGAATTTATGATGTTTTGTGTTGTGTACACATGGGGCACGATACAATGGGGCACGACTTCCTGATTACACAGCACGGAAAGTATATGTAAACATAGGCCTACACTATTAATCCAATGCCCACATTTGTCAAGTCATGTCATGAACACATATAAATATAATTTCAACAAAAGTAAGAATGCATTTTTCCTTTTCCCCATTTTATAACTGTCACAGTGGCTAATGCTAATACTCATAATACTGCTAATATCACATATGTGAATCACAATATAATGTCTACATTGTACTGCAATCCCAGCTAGTGCAAAACTATTTTATATAATATATATATATTTTAAGATGTTTATATGACTCAATAAAGTATAATATTGCACTATAATATTCTTAACCATCCCTCATCACCACCAGACTCCCCATGAGTCATGACCCAGCCTTCTGGCCCAATCTCCTCTCCTCTCCTCTCCTCTCCTCTCCTCTCCTCTCCTCTCCTCTCCTCTCCTCTCCTCTCCTCTCCTCTCCTCTCCTCTCCTCTCCTCTCCTCTCCTCTCCTCTCCTCTCCTCTCCTCTCCTCTCCTCTCCTCTCCTCTCCTCTCCTCTCCTCTCTCCTCTCCTCTCCTCTCTCCTCTCCTCTCCTCTCCCTCCTCCTCTCCTCTCCCTCCTCCTCTCCTCTCTCCTCTCCTCTCCTCCTCTCCCCTCCCCTCCCCTCCCCTCCCCTCCCCTCCCCTCCCCTCCCCTCCCTCCCCTCCCCTCCCCTCCCCTCTTCTCCCTTCAAGAGGCAGCGTCCTCTCAACGCTCATACCTGCTTCAAACACAATCATTATCTTTGCATCTCTGTTAGAGAGGGCGAAGAGACAATGAGAATGAGGGAAGGAAGAGTAGAGAGAGAGCCGTGGAAGAGAGGAAGCGGGAGAACAGAGGGAAAGATGTGAGGGGTAATGTGATGCTGATCAAATGCAGGCTAAGGACAGAGGAGGGAAGACACTGTGATTCTTTTAATTGGGGGCTTTCTGGCAAATGACCTGAACGCTGCAATTACCTTCCCAAGAGGGGCTCCATTAAAAACATCACACACGCACGCACACATACACACACAAACACATTATCTATTTTATTATCTACCTGTTTTTTACTCACACATGTTCTCACATTCTTTCACTTGCATACATAATTAGCATGTATGGAGGGACAGACAGAAAGACAGAGAATACGAGAGAGAGAGAGAGAGAGAGAGAGAGACAGAGAGAGAGAGAGAGAGAGAGAGATGAGAGAGAGAGAGGGAGAGAGAGAGATAGAGAGAGAGAGAGAGAGAGAGAGAGAGATCGAGGAGCATAGAGAGAGAGAGAGAGAGAGAGAGGGAGGGAGGGAGGAAGTGAGGGAAGTTATTAGCTACAATTGTTGCTGTGTAGACTACACAAAGTCACAACGGTTTAGCCTTGAAAGACAACAGGGATTTGATTTCCATTGCTTTAGGCATCAGCACTTGCCGGACAATATTTTAATTGACAATTCACAAATACATTTTGGGGTACCCAGCCTACTGTTAATTAGAATTAGAATTCCCTTTTACAACCGATATGGCAAGGTTAGCACAGTGCTGACTGCTGTGTAAATATAGCAAACATCCCTTAGGCAGAACTGTACAAGTGCTGTATGGTGAATTAGCCTAATTCAATTAGGCCTGCAATTATGACAACAGGCTCAACCATTGTGCATGTAATGACTTCTGTTATGGACTAAATACGAAGTAAGACAATTTAACAGGACCAATATCATACTGTTTGATCAACATAACATAAGCAATTGATAACGTAGGAAACAGCAGTCAAATGAAGGCTACATAATAATTGGCAATTTGTTTAAAATGATGAGAAACAAATTGTATGATGTGCATAAGTGACTAGGATAGATGATGTGCAGGTTAAACAAGTACTTCAGAGATGACAGAGAATTAAAATTTCAAAAAGCCACTGAGAAGAACTGTAATCACCAGCTGCATCACAGGCATTGCATTGTCTATCTATAATTCCAGAAATATTTGTGTCACCAACATTATCGCGGGCACTGTGCCCTATCTACAGTTCAAGTCATCTGTATTTGTGTGTTCCACTGACATCTTAATCACCAACTGCATCACAGGCACTGTGCACTAGTCGTATTAATCCCATTGGTTGTGTTCTCCTCTTCACGGTACCTATAAACTGAGTAAACGATCACACCAGGTGAACACAATTCCAGACACAAAAATACAGAAAAAGACGAAAGGATTGATAGAAGAAGACACGGTGGTGTGCATGTAAAGCCTGTATATATATTGGCAGTGTCTATATATATATTTAAAGTGTGAGTGTGTGTGTGTGTGTCAGTGTGTCAGTGTGTGTATTTGTGTTGTAATTTCATCAAGATCATATCTTTCTCCCCCTCCCTAGAGCTCTGCTCAGCAAACTCAATCAACTCCGCGTGGCCTGCTCACCCTGGAACCACTGTAGGGCCAGGATGAGACTGCCCTACATTCTCCTTTCCTCCTCCCACGAGTCTGTGCGGTTGTGCCCTTACATACGCCGTGTGTGCATATCCATGTGAGGTGGTGTGTGTGTCTAGCACTGCAGACCGTGTCCTTGGTATGTCTGTCTGTCTACATAGTGTGTGTTTGCATACGTATTGCCGTATGCATAGTCAAGTGAGTCAGTATGCATGGTTTGTGTTTCTGTGGGTGTACGTGTGTCTGTATGTGTGAATACTAGGTTCTTATCCTCAATGATCTCGAACTTAGCTGATCGACATTATCAACAAGACGAGCTGCAGGTTCATGAAGTGTTTCTGTGTGTGTATGGGTGTGTGTTTGAGTTCCTTTTCTGGTTTGAGCCTGGTTAAAATTGGATGTATCAGTGTGGTTGGTGTAGGTGTTCAGGTGTGTCACTGAGTGGCGTGAGACCATGTTGAATTGTGTGTGTGTGTGTGTGCTCCTTGGCCCATGCATATAAATGATTAATTTTGATAAATCACATTACCATTCACCAGATAAAAGGCTGACACCAAGGCCAGGGAGCATGGGACACCACTCCGTATTCCCAACCCTCCCTCAATACTTGGCCCCGCCCTGCTTCTGTCAATCATGTACATCTGCCATGACAACACAGCTGCCTCTTGTTGCCATGGGAATAGAATATCTAGGAGCAAAGGACAGGAAGTGACATGTGTGGGCGGGTATCTGCTCCCTAAGAACATCAATCAATTATCCCAATCAATCAAAACGATTACATTAACCTAGACTGATATTCATATTTGCATGTTCAGCAGTGCTTGGGTAAACAGGGGTCAGAGAATAATGAACTTCTCATTATCATATTCATATTTTATTACACACATATGTAAATGAATGCATATGATTATGATAACGTACAGACAACTTTGCTGTATTATTTGCTGAATAAATAACTGCTGTAAGACCCTTAAAGACTGTTTAGCTGAGAATCTGAAATATGACTAGTTATGTCACTGTTACAAGCAATATTTGCTTGTTCTGCTAGTGCTAGTTCTGAATAAGAAAATCAAGATGTTAGTCTAATAGTACACAGTGTGTCATATAGAAAGAAATAGAACAGAGGTAGGAGAGAGAAAATCAAGGGAGGGAGATAGAAAAGGGACGAGAGAGAGAAAGAAAATATGGGGTGGAGAGAAACATAGAGAACAGAGGGATGAGAGGGAGAGAGAGCAGAGGGAGGAGAGAGAGAGCATGAGAGAGAGCAGAGTGAGGAGAGAGAGTTAGAGAGAGAGGGATGAGAGAGCAGAGGGAGGAGAGAGAGAGAGCATGAGAGAGAGCAGAGTGAGGAGAGAGAGTTAGAGAGACAGAAAGTGAGAGAGAGCAGAGGGAGGAGAGAGAGAGCATGAGAGATGGTAGAGGGAAGAGAGAGCAGAGTGAGGAGAGAGAGTTAGAGAGACAGATAGTGAGAGAGAGCACAGGGAGGAGAGAGAGAGCATGAGAGATAGCAGAGGGAGGAGAGAGAGAGCCTGAGAGAGGGTAGAGGGAAGAGAGAGAGAACAGAGGGAGGAGAGAGAGAGAAAACAAAGGGAGGAGAAAGAAATCGACACAAAAATCTATGCAAATAATAATAAACAATAAATGATTTCATGTCTGTTCCGAACTGACAGAAGAACTACTGTGGTACAAGTCACAGATAATGTTAATGATGGTCATGGGAGGAATGTATCACAGCACATAATACATTGCACCCTGTTGCATAATATGGAGATTTAGCCACAAACCAGTCAGAGCCTCCATGATGATCCCAGTCCACTGTCAAAAGTGCCTATAATGGGCACATGAGCACCGGAACTAAACCTCGGAGCAGTAGAAGAAGGTTGCCTGGGCCTGCGTGCACCATTTACCTGGGGAAGGAACAGCACCAGGATGCACTGTGGGATAGCGACAAGCTGGTGGAGGGAGTGTGATACTGTTCCGCTGGGAGACTGTGTCCGGCCAATCATGTGGACATGTTGGCGGCACCTGGAGGACCATCAGCATTTTAGGCAGGTGGTCATAGTGTTTTGGCTCATTGTATGCAGAGAGAGAGAGAGAGGGACAGATAGAGATAGAGAGATAGAGAGATGGAGATAGAGAGAGAGAGAGAGAGAGAGAGAGAGAGAGAGAGAGAGAGGAGAGGTTAAATGAGAGTCAGAGTTTGAGAATAACACAGGTGTATAAGTAGGTGTGTCATCCTCAAACGCCTATGTGATGTATCCTTACTGCTGCACAATAAAACACACACACATCCCCAGCAACACTATGTCACATAATTTGTTATTGACTTCACCAGCTCTTTCTGCCCGGGGCTGCCAGTGCAACTGCTGCTGTCATGACAGACTTTAGCCATCATCACCATCCCAAGCCCTCACAGGTTAGCCACACAATCAGACGCAAGTCACATGCACTTGGCTGTACACACATAGCAAATAGAGACAGACAGACAGAGTTAGAGAGACAGAGAGAGAGAGAGAGAGAGAGAGAGATAGAGAGAGAGAGAGAGAGAGAGAGAGAGAGAGAGAGAGAGGGGAAGATAAAAGATGAGAGCTGGAAGCAGAGAGGGAGACAGAGTTGGTTCACTTCATGAAATCCCATGTGACAGCAACAGTGAACTGTGGCGTTCATTTAAACCTGTCTGTGAGGTTATATGTATGAAACTAGATATGTGTCTAAGGTTGTGTGTGTGTGGGTGTTTGTGTGTGTGTTTGTTTATGTAAAAGAGCATGTGTGTGTTTAATGGAGAGTGATCCATGCAAATCTACCAGAACTTTAATTGATTGTGAGACGTGTGCTCCAGGAAAACATTAATTATGGAAAGGTCAAAGATGGGTGCACACACACACACACACACACACACACACACACACACACACACATACCCACACACGCACACACACACACACACACACACACATCAACAGAGGCAAGAACTGTGCTACATTAAATATGATGAAGCAATCATACCATGGCCTTGAACACTGAATGCATTGTGAACAAAGGGGGAGAGAGAGAGAGAGTACAAAAACACAAGTAGAAAAACAGCACAGGACCATGGCAACCAGAGTGCACACCTCCATCCCTCTCTCCTCCTCTCTTCTACCTCCTTATACCTCCATCCCTCTCTCCTCCTCTCTTCTACCTCCTTATACCTCCATCCCTCTCTCCTCCTCTCATCTACCTCCTTATACCTCCATCCCTCTCTCCTCCTCTCATCTACCTCCTTATACCTCCATCCCTCTCTCCTCCTCTCTTCTACCTCCTTCTACCCTCCATCCCTCTCATCTACCTCCCCAAACCTCCATCCCTCTCTCCTCCTCTCTTCTACCTCCTTATACCTCCATCCCTCTCTCCTCCTCTCTTCTACCTCCTTCTACCTCCATCCCTCTCATCTACCTCCCCAAACCTCCATCCCTCTCTCCTCCTCTCTTCTACCTCTCTACACTCCCACTCCATCCATCCAATTCCTTCCCATCATGGTGAGCCTGTGTCTGTGTGAGAGGTTTCAAAGGCCTGTGAAGGCCTGTGAAGAATGGGCTGTGCACACTGAGAGAGTGAGTAATCTCCTACGTGTGTGTGAGGTGAGTGAACGTGTGTCTGTAAATGTCTCTTGGTGTGTGAGTGGCAATTAATCTGACTAACAACGTGGGTAGTCCGGACAGTCTGAAGAAAAGATTTTTAGAGCCAGAACAGAGCCTCCATGTGTGTGTGTGTGTGTGTATGTGTGTGTGTGTGTGTGTGTGTGTGTGTGTGTGAGTCATCACACCAGGATGCATGGTGAGCAGAAACACCCAGGTTTCCACCATGGCTCAAGGCCACCGGACTCCACCTGAGTCTGAGTCAGAGTCACGGCCTGGTCATTGCACAGCTGAACACTCAGGAAAGTGAAAACTTTGTCCTTGATGAAAACTTTGTCCTCGAAGGGCTGGCACAGACCATCAGAAGCGAAGACGAAAACCAGTTATGTGAATCAATACTGTCAATTCATCATTTGCATGTCATATACATTGCTGCAAGGTTTTGACTTGCCACACAAGGACTCTAACCTGGACTAATCAGGACAGAAGGAGGGAGAACGAGGATAATGATTGGACAGGAGAATAGAGAGGGGATAAGGCCGGGGGAGGAGAAGGGAGATGGGATGAGGAGTAGGGAGGAGAAGGCAGAAAGAGGGGATGAGGAGAGCTGGCAGTAATTACGCAGAGCCGTAGGGGGCGCCATGGAGGACTGCAGAGGACAGAGCTGCAGTGGAGCGTGAGGAGCAGGGAACTCCCCTGCAGAGTTGAGCTGGGAGACCATCTGTTGATACCACACTGACTCTCACACACACACACACACACACCTACACACACAGGCACTGAGAGAGACATGCACACTCAGAGACACACACACAGACCCACAGACGCACATGCTCAGAGACACACACACACACACACACACACACTTTCTAACCTCTCCCCTTCAGGTCTCTTGTCTCTCTGTGTAAACACAGGTCTGAATAGTAATCCTGGTAACAGATATGGAAGCATAAACACGCACATAGATACATGCTGCATAGTTACCCTGAACAAATAGCAATGTGTGTCAAAGTGGACTGTGTTTGAATGATGAAGGAAGCCTGTGAGAAATGTGACTCGGAGGTGCTTCAGGAGGTCATTATCAGGGGTTTCTTGCCTGATACGTCATTGGATCTTAAGGATTTTCTAATGCTCCATCAGGGTTCACATGCATGTTCACGGTCCATTTGTGTCTCATGGAGGCATTTGTGTTTGTGTGAGTGCCATCAGTGGCATCAGTGTTCTGCATGACGGGGGGCTGAAGGGTTAGCCTTTGGTTGGCATGAGTTGATCAGCTGTGATCATCATGTTCTGAAAAAACACTGGTAACTGTCAACTCTCATCAACAACATTTACGCTAGGCGAAGCTATGCTAACGTGACGCTATCCCAGGGACGTGTCATATCGTATGCTAATGCTAACGCTAACGGTACGGCCATGGCCACTCTTGTGCATGGTCCAATTCTTTACCCTAGCGTGTAGCGAGCTGTGCTAACAGGCGGCCCTGAGTGGATCAGAGCTAATGAGGGGTAATGGGAGAGATGAGTGATGCTGCTGGGAGCCAAACCTGGAAGCAGAATGGAGGGGCATTAGAAGATAAAGGTCTACCATGAAAGGGTAGGAGTGAAGGGGTGCGGAACTGATCATGAGCGACCAAGGCATCAAACTACATCTTGTTGACCTTGTCTGGTGGGAATATTGATATTCACACATTGTATACAGCTTGAATGTTATTAAATTTAAGACTTTGCGATAAAATAACGAAACCAACTATAAATTGTTAAGCGAGAGGGGAAAAGTTGTTGTACAGTTCTTGCTTCTCACAAACCTCAGTGAGCCTATACCAAACTCCAAGAGGAATAAACAAAATATACATAGACAAATCAAGTTCGTTTGATTGTTTTGAAGTCTAGTTACACAGAAATTGACATTCAGACACGCAAAATTATACTAGGAAAGGCCTTTTGCCACTGTCCCAATTAGATATTCCTGTGGTGTGATGTCCAGAGAGACACAGAGACATGGAGTGAAAGAGAGAGACCAGGTAGGACAAGAGAATTGCTGGCATTTGTCTTCCATATTCTTGGGCAAACAGACAAAGAAAGGCAGGGAGAGAGGGAGAGGGAGAGAGACACAGAGAGAGACACAGAGAGAGAGAAGGGAGAGACAAAGAAAGAGAAAGGGAGAGATAAACCAAGAGAGAGAGAAAGTGAATTAATAAGTGAGTGAATGATTGAGCAAGAGAGAGACAGACAGAGACAGAGAAACACAGAGAGAGACAGAGAGGACAGACAGATAGAGACAGGAAGAGACAGAGAGAGAAAGAGAGGAGAACAGGCAGACAGAGAGGAGAACAGGCAGACAGAGAGGAGAACAGGCAGACAGAGAGGAGAACAGGCAGACAGAGAGGAGAACAGGCAGACAGAGAGGAGAACAGGCAGACAGAGAGGAGAACAGGCAGACAGAGAGGAGAACAGGCAGACAGAAAGGGATGAACAGGCAGACAGAAAGGGATGAACAGGCAGACAGAGAGGAGAACAGGCAGACAGAGAGGAGAACAGGCAGACAGAGAGGAGAACAGGCAGACAGAGAGGAGAACAGGCAGACAGAGAGGAGAACAGGCAGACAGAAAGGGATGAACAGGCAGACAGAGAGGAGAACAGGCAGACAGATAGGAGAACAGGCAGACAGAAAGGGATGAACAGGCAGACAGAGAGGAGAACAGGCAGACAGAGCGGAGAACAGGCAGACACAGAGTAGAACAGGCAGACAGAGAGGAAAACAGGCAGACAGAGACAGGAAGAGACAGTCAGGAGCAGGGGTTAAAGTATACCTGTCCAACAACCCAATGGATGTATGATTTTGGATACTGTGTATGTGACTTGCTGGCTTGAGTGTATGTAGGTGTGTGGGCTCTGTGTTTGTCTGTTAGTGTGCATGTGTGTGCGTGTGTGTGTGTGTATGTTTATTTACCATCCCAGGAGAACTGAGTCAGCAGAATAGGTGATGTGTGATGAACTCTCTCAGCGGTCAACACCCCCCTCCCCTCCGACAACACCACACACACACACACTCACTCACATACACACACACACACAAACACACACTCAAACATGCATGCACACATAAGCATGTATGCCACACACTGACAATGGGAACACTGTCCGGTTGAATTGTGTTTCTCTCATTACTCAACACTGGTAAACTTGGATCCGAGAAGGACAATTCGATGCATCAACATTTATGAGAAAATTCTACCGGTTGTTTTTTACAATGTCTTTCGACCTGTCTCTCTGTCTCACACAAGCACACATTGGTGTCCCCTCCCTCCCTCCCTCTCTCTGGAGTGGTTAGGACCTCTAATTTCACCTCCACAGGTGCTCTGACAGCTGGCCATCACCACATGCTCTCTAGAAGCAGGCACCTGCTGGACACACAGTCACACTGGCAGCCAGGGTGTGTGCGTGTCTCTCTCTCTCTCTCTCTCTCTCTCTCTCCTCTCTCTCTCGCTCTCTCTCTCTCTCTCTCTCTCTCTCTGTCTGTGTGCGTGTCTGTCTGTCTGTGTGTGTGCACAATTGTGTTATTGAGAGAGGTAAGAGAGTCAGGGAGGGATGGAAGAAAATATGGGGGTAAGATAAAAGATAAAAAGCAGAGGCCATGACCTAAAATAACAGTGGGAAAGAGAGGAGGATGAGGAGATGGGGGTTCGGTGTTCAGGGAGATAGATAAGGAAAATGCACTCCTAAAAAAGAGAACATCAAAACATCGTCATCTGTTAAAGAACACTCAGACGGACACACACACACAGGTTAAGTGTCTCAGGTGTGTGTGTGTGTCGAGGGCCACCCCGTGGCCTGGCATGTTCGTTCCTCTGAGGTGTCGGAGGCTAATTCCGACATGAGAGGCGAGTGCTCCTTCAGTCGTCTGTTTTTATCCCCTATAATTAGCTGCTGCCTGTCTCTCTCCGCTGCACAGGGACCTGGGGCCAGGACGCCCAGGTACTTTACCCCCCCCCTCCCCATGTCTCCCCATGTCTCCCCATCTCTCCCCATCTCTCCCCTAGCCCTCCACGGTCCTCATCTACATCCCCATCCATCCCTCTACCTCTGTGTGCTCCCTCCCTCCCCACCTCTCGCTTCCGTCCTCCCCACATCATTCCCCATCCCTCCCCCAAGCCTCCCGGTGTGCCCCCCTCCCAGAAGGGGTCATGTGAGGTCAACCGCTGAAACCCGGGGGAGGAGCTGGGTGTAGCTGGTGAGATGGCTTTCGATGGACTGGAGAGGTGATGGAAAGGGTTCTGTAGACCCAATCAGTGTTCATCTTGGGGCTTGGAAGGGTGCAGCGATGGAGGGGTGGAGGAAGGGAGGTAAGGAAGAAGAGATGCAGAGATGGAGGGGTGGAGGAAGGGAGGGAAGGAAGAAGAGATGCAGAGATGGAGTCTCTGATGATGAGTCAGAGGCAGCTTTAGGACAGCGGTAGCAGGTGTCACTGCACCCCGCTGTCTGCCTGCTAGTTGGCCGGGACTAGCCTCCTGTCTGTCTGCTAGTGTGTTAGGCTGGCCACCTGTCTGTCTGCTAGTGTGTTAGGCTGGCCACCTGTCTGTCTGCTAGTGTGTTAGGCTGGCCACCTGTCTGTCTGCTAGTGTGTTAGGCTGGCCACCTGTCTGTCTGGTAGAGGGTTAGGGTTAGCCACCTATCCTTCTGGTAGAGCACTGGATAGATGTCATTTTGATCACAGTGATGTGTGTGAGTGTGCGAGAGTTTGAGACAGAAAGATAGAGTGACGACCACACTTATGATAACAGTAATGTGTGTGTGTTAGAGAGAGAGAGTGACAGAGATCATCACTATGATAGTGATGACATTGTACATAAACATTTCCATAGCAGTGGAGTTGATTTGTTTAGCTGCACTCCCCCAAAAAACACACAATCTATATAACAGACAGAGAACACTGAGGTGGGAAAAACTGGAAACAGAAATGTGATTAAGAAAGTCTTTGAGAGTGAGTGTGTGTGTTTGTGTGTTCAAGAGAGAGAGAGGCAGAGATAGAGAGAGGCAGAGATAGAGAGAAAGTGAAATAAAGAGAGAGAAGGAGATGGAGAGATAGATAGGGAGAGAGAGAGAGAGAGAGTAATGAAGAGGCGTCCCCAGCAGAGCTCACATACAGAGAGAAGCAGCTGTAAGAGACAGCTAATATCTCTGGCCCAGCGTCCCTCTACCCTGACAGACAAACAATAAACAAACACAGGAATAAACACTGCCAGCACTCTGAGATGACATGTTCATATCTGTCCACACTGGCAGCTTCTGCGACAAGACTAGGCTGTTGGTGAAAGTAGCTGATATGACCAAGGAGAGAGACATACCAATGATCTTGTTGCAGTCATAATCGATCTCTCCCCCTCTCCCCCTCTCCCCCTCTCCCCCCTCTCCCCCTCTCCCCCTCTCCCCCTCTCCCCCTCTCCCCCTCTCCCCCTCTCCCCCTCTCCCCCTCTCCCCCTCTCCCCCTCTCCCCCTCCCTCTCCCTCTCCCTCTCCCTCTCCCTCTCCCTCTCCCTCTCCCTCTCCCTCTCCCTCTCCCTCTCCCTCTCCCTCTCCCTCTCCCTCTCCCTCTCCCTCTCCCTCTCCCTCTCCCTCTCCCTCTCCCTCTCCTCTCCCTCTCCCTCTCCCTCTCCCTCTCCCTCTCCCTCTCCCTCTCCCTCTCCCTCTCCCTCTCCATCTCACACACACACATCGACACGCCGATACACACCTATGCACACACACACAGATCCATATGGTATCTGCCAGTTCTCTTGACGGCTTGTGGTTCGGACTCAGAGTTGACAGCAGACTAAGAATAACATTAACTCAATTATGACTTCTAATGAAGGAGCTGGGTATTACAATCACAGACTAATTATTCTAATGCTAGTCAAATGAGAAGACAGAATGAGTTTGTTTATTAAAAGATGATGATGCTTTTGTGACCAAACTAACACTCCGTTCTGTTTCTCATCACCCTTATGGTCATCATTATCATCATCATCATCATCATCATCATCATCATCAGCTTCCTCTTCACAGCTGCCATCCATCTCATCGTCATCACAATTGGTATGATAATCACCATCACCACCACCAACACCATTACCATCACCACCACCATCACCAACACCATCACCATCACCAACACCATTACCAACACCAACACCACCACCAACACCATCACCATCACCAACACCATTACCAACACCAACACCACCACCAACACCACCACCAACACCATTACCAACACCAACACCACCACCAACACCATCACCATCACCAACACCATACCAACACAACACCACCACCAACACCATCACCATCACCACCAACCACCCACACCACCACCAACACCATCACCATCACCAACACCATCACCATCACCAACACCACCACCACCACCCACACCCACCAACCCATCACCATCACCACCCCACCACCAACACCTCACCAACACCACACCAACCCCATCACCAACCCTCACCATCACCATCACCTCACCAACACCACACCATCACCAACACCATCACCATCACCAACACCATCACCAACACCATCACCAACACCCATCACCATCACCATCACCAACACCATCACCACACCATCACCATCACCCACACCATCACCCATCACCATCACCCATCACCAACACCATCACCATCACCAACACCCATCCCCCCCACCATCACCACACCATCACCACCACCATCACCCACACCATCACCATCACCAACACCATCACCACACCATCACCAACACCAACACCACACCACACCAACACCAACACCACACCATGGTGTCTCATCATCACATCTAACTATGTCTTTCTACCATTACTTATTTCGTCCTTGAGAAAATGAGGTGAAAGAAGGGAGAAGAGGAGGCGGGAAAGGAGACAAGGAAAAAAGGCAGGAGGAGAAAGAATTTGGCGTTGTGTAACTTCTCTTTGATACTGCAGTCACACTCACTCTGCCTCTCAAGGCTGTGCTGCTCTCTGAGTTTTACAAGATGACTGCATTACAGATAGCAGCAAAAACACCCCTCCCTCCTCCAACTGACATTAGACTGTCTTTCATAACCCTATCAATAGTGATTACCCAGTCATAGCCAACCCCCTCCCCATCACCCTCCCCCCTCCCTCCTTGCTACCCTCTCTCATTCAGGCTTTATTGGATGTTTTTGTTGGCACACACCCTCCCCACTCCCCCAAGCCAAGATCACCCATGCAGCACCCCCCCATTTCTACGTCCTCCCTCCACGTTTTTTTAAATCTAAGCCAGAGGTGGCAGCCATAACGTAAACCCCGCCACACCAATCACAATCACAGTGATTTATTGAAGCCACATCAGGGCCCGTTCCTGCACCTCTCCCATCTCTCCTCTATGTTTCACTCTCTTATGTTTCAGTCTCTCTCTCTTCTCCTCCCTCGAGGCACCACTTTCTCTCTCTCCCATCTCTCCTCTCTCTCCTCGCTCTCCTCGCTCTCCTCTCCTCTCTCCTCTCTCTCCTCTCTCTCCTCGCTCTCCTCGCGCTCCTCTCTCCTCTCTCCTCTCCCTCTCCTCTCTCTCCTCTCTCTCCTCTACCTCACCCATCTCTCTTCTCCCTCGTTGCACACCTCTCTCTCCTCTACGTTTGTTATCTTTTCCCCCCTTTCCGTTTTTCCCTGTTGGTTATTAATGGTTTTCATTTACAGCTGAGCTGAGGCCTTGGTTCCTGTACAATAGCCTTTACACGTTCCTTGCCTCAGTACCGCTCTACCCCCACCACTCATCTCAAGCCCTGCCTACCTGGCCCCCAGCTCCTCCCACCTCAGAGAAGCAGCAGCCCACCTCTTCACTGCCTCTCTGTCCTGACCTCCCAACTGCACAATCCCCGCCGTGCTGAACACCATTGTGCTTTGTCTTCTTTACTGCTTATCTCCCTGCTGCATCTCCCTGTTTTAACATTCTCTATGCCTCTTCTCTTTTTCCACTTTTTCCCGCCCTCCTCCTCCCCCCTTTCTCCCATGCACCACCACAGCACAGAACCCAACAGCACAGCACAAAAAACATCACATTACAAAACAAAGCAGAGAGGCACAGAACAGCACAGAACAGAACAGCACTGTCTCAGTCACAGCATCTTCTTCCAGCTCCTCCAGTAGGAGTTTATCTAGCGGACACGTTGCCAACATCCTGACATGTAATGACAGAGCGGGCTCCCCTGGGGCCGGCAGGCGATGGAGTTAATATGAGAAGCAAACACAGGTATCGATTTCTATATTCATGCACATTTGGTGACTCCAACGTGCGCACATTGAAACACGTGCACGCAAACACACAGACCCACGCCCACAAGGTGCCAGCATGGTGGCCTTGATGTGAGGCTGTGCGCGCGCGTGCGCGTGTGCGTGTGTGAATACAGAGAGAGACAAAGAGTGTGTGTACGTGTGTGACATTTTTGTTTTTAATTGACAAGGCTCAGTGTCTCTCCACCTCAGTGGAGAACAAACAATAAAAGCAATAAAGACAGAGTGAGCTATAAAGAAAGACCTTGTTGCTTTGATCATCATGTTCCCAGGGTGCATCATGCTGTCTGCCACAAACCAACCATAAAAAACACACCAGCTCACTCAAACCAGACCCCCTCATCCCTTTCCCTCCCTTTGCCCCCACACCCCCCACAGCCCTCCAACGCACACACACACACACACACAATAAGAAAGCACACCTACATTGGCCAACATTTTTCTGTCCAGCTAAAGCGAATGGAGTACAGAAAACTATTCTAGAAAGTTCGCCGTGTTAGAAGATATTTTGTTTCTAATACTGCAGTCTGAAAGATTTAACATCACATTTTGTATTCAATACACTCTGTATTACAGAGATCGTTTTAAATAGTATTAGACTGAAATATCAGCGACAAAGTGTTTCTGTCAACACATACAGTAGAACGAACTCAAATTACATAACACTGTAAACATTTCAGGAAAGATTGACATGCAGAGATATTTGAATATTTGAATATTTGATAGTATAATATATATAACATAATATGGTGCTAGAGTGAATATTGAATACACTGTATGCTTCCCTCTCTTTCATCTCTCTCTTCATCCCCCACTCCCTTCTCTCCTCAGCGTAGGCACATTGGAAGGCCCAGTATTTGTGTTGAACAGGAACTCCTTCTCAATGCCGACCCAATTAATTCACACATACACACAAACACAAACACACACACACAAACTCACACATGCACACACACATGCACACACAAACAAGCACACAGACTTTGTGTTTGATGCCCAGGCGTCAAGACTCGCTTGCCTATGTGACGTGGAATAGAGAAACCCTACACACACATACACACTCACACACACGTACACACTAGTACACACACACATACACAGGACTTAGAGAAGAACAATAGGAGCACCTACAAGTGGTGCTCATCATTAATATTTCAGTAATATGACAGGTATGTGTGATGTGAAGGCATCACTTTTAATGAGGGCAGACGAAACACACCAGCTGGAGATCGGCAGAGGATACGCAGGAAAGCTTTTATATTCTTATATGTGCGTGTGTAGGTGTGTGTGTGTGTGTACAGTGTGTGTGTGTGTGTGTGTGTGTGTGGATGCCTTTTCATAATGCTGTGAGCGTGGCAGGGAGATAGAAAGCAGCAAAGTGAGGTGTTTACGTCTGTATCTGCCGAGGCTGGTGAAGGCATGTGTCACCTGCAGAGCCTGGTGAATGCATGTGTCACACTAACAGACTGAACACACGGAGGCTGGATCCTGCACTGGCTGATGCTGATGCTCAGAGCTGGTCCTCAGTTTACGCCTCCTACAGGGTGGGCTGCGGCCCTGAAGCCAGTGGGCCTGCTCTGTCTGGACCCCACCACCTCCACCCTCACGCCTTCACCTCTGCCCTGCCTCTGGAGCTCCACCACAGCCTGCCTCCACCTCCACTCTGCCTCGGCTCTACCTCTGCCTCTCTACCTCTGCGCTACCACTCTACATCCACCCTACCTTTCTACCGCTCTATCTCTACCTCAAGCTCTACTCTTCCTCTCCTCTTGTACTCTTCCTCTCTCTCTTTACCTCTACCCTACCCAACTAAACTCTACCTCGACTCTGTCTCTCTCTCTTTACCTCTAGAATAGACCAGCCCCTGGATATGTGGGGTGATATAGGCCATAATCTATGGCCAGTGTATGTCTGTGTGTGTGTGTGTCCTTGTGTGTGTCTGTGTGTGTGTGTGTGTCCGTGTGTGTGTGTGTGTGTCTGTGTGTGTGTCCGTGCGTGTGTGTGTGTGTGTCCGTGTGTGTGTCTGTGTGTGTGTGTGTGTGTCCGTGTGTGTGTCTGTGTGTGTGCGTGTCTGTGTGTGTGTGTGTGTGTGTGTCCGTGTGTGTGTCTGTGTGTGTGTGCGTGTCTGAGGAGGGATCAGGGCAGTCTCAGGGCAAGACACTGGGACCAAATTAGAGTCTATAGTTCTGCTAAATGTCAGCTGTAGTGTGTGTGTGTGATGGTGTGTGTGTGGTGGGAGGGTGGATGGGGTTGAGGACAGCCTCCCTCCCTCTTCCCTGCTTCCTTAGGGGCTCACTCCAGACGGAGCTGCCCCTTCCAACAGACACACACACACACACACACACACACACAGGCCTCATTAGGACCAGGACACGACATTTCTGGAGTGTTCATACATGTTGGAGGAGAAAGAGGAAGGACAGTAGCATATTTAATCTCTCATTTAGTCTATTAGAGCTATCTGACAGTGACCCGTCACAGGACACTCGCATACTCACACTCACACACACACACAAACACACACACACACACACACACACACACACACACACACACACACACACACACACACACACACACACACACACACACACCACACACACACACACACACACACGTACACACACACACAGCAGCAGAACAAAGAGTTGAGAACTAAACTCTAACTAAATGGATATCAGGTAAATTGACGCTCTGTGTTTTACAAAAAGAACCCTTTTCAGGTCCATAGGGTTCCATAAAGAACCCATTTTTGGTCACAGAGAACCAGTTAGAGTTCCAAACAACACCTGTGAGAGGGAAGACTTAGACTGTATCACATTGTTTTAAGTGTATGGCAAAAACATCAACTAAAAGTGTCACCAGATAAAAAAAACACTGGGACACACACAGATCTCTCCCACACACACACGCATACAGATCCCCCCCACCACACACACATAAAGCTACACACACACACACACACACACACACACACACACACACACACCACACACACACACACACACACACACACACACACACACACACACACACACACACACCACACCCACCACACACTCCTACACCCACACACAGCTCACACAGCTACACATGCAGGCACACACACACACACTAGTCAGGACTCAGTGCTGCTGTCAGTAGGGGGGTCACCAGCGCTCCATCCTCATCTAGGAGCCTGGTGGGGGCTGCCGATGTGGAACCCCCTCTGGGAGAGGAGATGGAACACCCCTGTCACCCTGCCAGGGTCGCCACACGTCGCCTAACTACTGAGGAAAACTCCTCTCATCCATCACATTTGAGGTTAGATCGAGTAGACTACTGCATACACGCACACACACAGATAATCATACACCCTGATAATAATTCTGTGAACAATGTCACTATCAAAGAATACAGGCTAGGTTCAGTAGATTAATCCTGAGGGTATCTACCATCGCCCCACTCCCCTCCCCGCCCCGCCCCGCCCCATCCACTCTCCCCCACTCACTCACTCATACCTCTACACTCCCCCATCTCCCACTTCATCCCACCCATCTCCCCATCACCCACCCATTCCCATCGCTACCCTCATCCCCCTTTCTTCTCCCCATCAGCACCGATCTCCCCCCTCAACCCCCTGCCTTTCCCATATTGCCCTATCTCCCCCCATCTGCACCGTCCTCCCCCCTCCCTCCCCCCCGTGTCCCCTGTCTACCCCTGGCCTCCTCTTACCCGGTGTGAGTGTTTGCTGACAGAAAGGCTGACATATGTTGGTTTAGCGTCTTCCTCCCAGACTGACATTTGGCCCACCAGGCAAGATATAGAGCCGAGGCAAGCTTCACTGAGCCGCGGCAACACACACACACACATTCATAGACATGCACATGTGCACACACACACACGCAGGTGCGCACACTCACAGGCACACACAGACACACACAGACACTACCCTAGGTCTGATGGAGGTCTGGCATTTCCAGCGCATTGATCAATGACACAGCGAGTAAAGCAAAAAGGATAAAATGCATTGTGATATTTTGGCAGGTGGGGTGGGGGGCGGGGGTGGAAATGAAAGGACGGGAGTGTGTGGAAAGGGGGGATCCGGGCGGCAGGGAGGAAGAGAGGAGGGAGCGAGGTTGTGGGATGAAAGATGAGGCGGAAGGAGACGGGAAGCAGGGAGAAAGAGGGAGAGAGGAGAGGGAGGATGAAAGAGGAGGACGGAAGCTGAGGAGAGAGGAAGAGGGGAAGGAGGGAGGACGAGCAGAGTGGGCCGGTGGTCACTGTGTCGTTTCTAATAAAATAATCAAATGGAGATGCCTGTGGAGAGATGGAGATTGATGGAGAGGCAGGGACGTAGTGAAGGAGGGCAGGGAGAAGAAGACGCCTAAGCAATCTCGGGTTTTGTTCTCCGTCTCCTTCGCTCTCTCTGTTTTCTGCATTCATGGTTGAGGACTTTTATGATTGACAGGATCATTCTGAGCTCTAACACCTGCAACATCAGAGATGGGAGTGTGAGTGTGTGCACGTCCAGAGCCATATGTCTCCTACCTTATCTCTCTATCCCCAGACAGACACTCTCATACTCCGACTCCCCCCCCCCTCCCTCCCCCCACCCCCACCCCCCACCCCCCACCATGCTAAGTCCAACCCTCTCGGCTGTCCCAGGTGTCCCCCTCACACACAGCCTCCCAACCAACCAAATGACTCCCTGAACAGGATACTAACCCAGTTGGATGGCTCATGTGCTGATCCGGAACCGATTCTGTGTTTTCCCCTCAAAGGGGCTCGTGCTGGGGTTACAGAGGGAGCGTGGAGCATGCAGAAGCTCTGGTTCAGGTTACGGGAGGATCAGCTGATGACAGACCAGGTTAACAGCAACACGTCCTGCCCAGACTCAGAGGAGGAGCCTTGGGAGAGCGCCCCCTGCGGGTCACCCAGAGGCATCTCTCTCTGCTGTTCCTGTGATAGAAGCTAGAAGGATCCTCTCACGCAGCATAGTGTTCTTCTCGCATTGTCAAGGTCAACTGACAACATTTACATACTCAGAAGAACACTTCTTGTATTTTGGTACCAAAAAAAAAGAGAAAGAGAGGAAATGGAAAGAAATATGCAAATGTAACAGAGAACAAATATTCCTTTGACATAGATCCAACACAGGACACAAGACAGACTCTAGATGGTAGATGCTAAATAAGTTATTTTTCCAAATGTATGCTAATGAGTCTGACGATATAAGCCGGTATAAGATGTGCCCTTGTCACATGGAGAGTATTGGATGTGTCTGGACTAGCTCTGTGCAGTGTACCTACCATTCAGGTCAAAATGTGTGTGTGTGTATGTGTGGGGTGCGTGTGTGTGGTTGTGTGAATGTGCGTGTGCATGCGTGTTTGTGTAAACCTGGCTCAGTCCCTCAGACAGTTTGACCTTTCTCCATTAATCTCCTCTGGAGAGAAAACGAGCTTCATTAATCACTGGCCTGGTGGGAGACCCCAAACCTGCCGAAATCTACTCTGCTGCCCAAACCTGCCAACAGCTCTACTCTGCTGCCCAAACCTGCCTAACTCTCTACTCTGTTATCTAAACCTGCCTACATCTCTAAGACATTTTAAACCAGCTAACGTACTGCGAACCCTCAAAAACAACTCTACCCTCCAATAATTGACCACTCCCCACCTTACGATCTCACAGACCAACACACTACTACTAAATACTGTACTCTTGGACCAAACCTGGGATGTGCACGGGTATAGAGAGAACCGTTCTACGTGGTATTTGACTTCACATGAAAAAGCTGTGCCCCCGCTCATTATCCACAACAAATGATTGAGATATTCTGTATTGAATGCCTCCTTTCTCTCTCTCTCTCTCTCTCTCTCTCTCTCCTCTCTCTCTATCCCTCCCTCTTTTATTCTTTCTCTCTGGGCCGTGGCTTCTCCAGGCTGGCGTGCCCTTGGAGAGATCGACGAATAAAAGACAGGAACTAAGAGAGTGAAGAGGATGAGCCAGGAGAGGCTTCTCAACTCAGCACAGCAACATCGCAACCATGGCAACGCCACATCGTTCGCCTTGAACCTGCATTGAGACAGAGAAGGTGAGAGGAGGTGGAGGACAAGGGAAAGTTTTCAAGCGGAGGTAGAGTTGATTTCTCATCGTGAGCACTTTATAACATCCTCGTCTTTAGAGCAAAGAAGAAGATCAAGGTGATTGTCACATGTGTTTCTCGAAAAGTCACGCTTTCCGTTTTGGACTTGGTGACACACACACGAGAAAAGCAATCAAGCATGCACACACAGACACGCACATGGGCACACGCGCACGTACACACCTTTCCTTCATGACTAATCATGAGCAGTGAACAAATAAATGAGTAATAATCTGATTTGTATTCAATTATAATATCTTTCTTGTAAGTCGCTTTGAATAAAAGCGTCTGCTAAATGAATACATGTAAACCACCAAATAAATGTATATCAACACTTTCACAAAAAGGTAAGTGTAAGTGTGTAAATAAATGATATGTAAATATTGGGTTAATAGATGCAATATTTATTCTGTTGTAAAATGGTGGTTCGGGGGTATGTGAGTGGTACAAGCACACACACACACACACACACACACACACACACCACACACACACACAACACACACACACACACACACACACACACACACACACCACACACACACACACACACACACCCACACACACACACACACACACACACACACAACACACACACACACACACACACACACACACACACACACACACACACACACACACACACACACACACACACACACACACACACACACACACACACACACACACACACACACAGGACCACGACCCCCCTTCCCCCCCACGACCACCACCACCGCTTGACTATCAGACATACGTCTTCAATTCTCAGTTATTTACCAAAACTCCCAAAGTAGTTTCAAACGTGTCTGGTGTGATGGTTTACTCAGCTACTGGATACCGTGAAGATGAGAACAAAACAACTGGGATTCAGACAATCGTCCCTTTCTGAAATCCCCCCTTCTGTCTGATGCCCTCCTCTATGTCACATTCTCTTTCTCTCTTTCTCCCTCTCTCCCTCTCCATGTCTCTCTTTCTACACCTCCATCTCTCTCTCTCTCTCTCTCTCTCTCTCAGCATGAGCTGGAGGACCGGCATCTGTCTGGGCATCGCCTGTGGAGCCTCCAGGAACACCAGTCGGATCGAGAGATAAATTGAGAGAAAGACAAACAGGGAAAACAGAACGCACACACTCACACTGACACAAAAACCCTTCTCCACCATCTTCCTCGCACTCCCTTGCTTGGAAACATATTGATATAATTAGCCAAAACAACCAATAAAAGTAACCCGTGTACCTAACCCGTACAAATGAAAAAACACTTTTCAAAGTGTTGTGACAACGGCCGCCTGTATTGACAACTACAGTGATACATGCAGCACCACCAGGTCCCTGCTGCTTTGAGGAGCTGTGAAACTCAGTTAGGAGACAACGACACAGAGCCCCTTTACAATGACTGTGGTGGAGAGGTTGGAAGTATGCATGTGTCTGTGTGTGTGTGTCAGCATCTGTAGGGGTGTGTGTGTGTGCGTCTGTGTGTGCACCTGCCTGTGTATATATATATGTTTGTGTGTAGATTTTTCTGGCCAGAGCAACGTCGGCCTGGTCACTGTTTTAATAATACATGCACTGTGTACTTCATGTCTTATTGAAGAGGAGGCTACCACATTAAGCACTGTTGCCCTCAGCTCCTTCCATACCTCCCCTGCTCCAGTGCAGATAGAAGAGTTTTAGATAAAACATGGTGGACTAGACGTAAACATGTGTTTGGGGTTTTTGTGTATACAGCATGTCAGTGCAGCGATGTGTGTTTGTGTGTGGTGTGTGCGTGTGTGTGTGCATGCGCGTGGATGGTGAGAGTGTGTGTGTGGTGTGTGTGTGTGTGTGTGTGTGTGCGTGCGTGTGGATGCTGTGGCGGGGCTATTAGCTAGGTAACCTTTACCTGGACGTGCCTTTCATCAGCCTGCTCTTTCTAAACGTATCAAGACAAATCTGGGGCTGGACCGAGACACTGCCGATGAGAGAGAGAGCGAGAGAGAGACAGAGTGAGAGAGGAGGAAGACGGATAAACAGATCGAAGGAGAGTAGAAAAACAGGATGAGACGGGAGAGAACACGGAGGACAGGAGAGCGCAGCGGGAGACAGAGAAGGAGAGGGAGAGAACAACAGCAAATTAGAGCGGAATGGGAAAAGTGAGACAAAGGTCGAGAGCGGCAAAGAGAGAGAAAGAGAGAGAGAGAGAGAGAGAGAGAGAGAGAGAGAGAGAAAGAGAGAGAGAGATGGCGTGGGTAAGAGTAGTAAGCTTGCCATGAGGACTCACATCTTTATTAGTTTATACAACGATGTTCTGAAGGAAGAAAGGGCCGACCATCGGATGTGTGGGCTAGTGAAGGCTGCATGCAGACAAGCCGAACACACGTGCGTGTCATTCCCTCTGTTTGTATAGATATTGAATGAATACCCACTCCACGCCTACACACTCAAAGGACAAATACACATAAACTGAATGACACAAGCCCACACACACAAGCCCACACACACAAGCCCACACACACAAGCCCACACACTCCTCTGCTTGCTGAGGGTCTTTTCACAGGAGCCCAAGGCTCAACCTTCAGCTCAACAGAAGAACTATCCAAGGCCAGGCGTAGCACAGAAATCAGCTTCTCTTTCTCCCTCCCTCCCCCAGCCTCCCTCCCTCCTCCAGCCTCCCTCCCTCCCTCCCTCTCTCTATCTCACTCTTCTATTCTCTCTGTCTCTGTCCTGTTCTTCAGCTGGACGAGAGGTCACTGGAAAACATGGCCGGCTGAAGAGAGGGAAAAGAAAAACAGCTGCCTGTGTTCGATCTCTCTGCGAGTGTCTTACAGATGCACACACACACACACGCGCGCGCGCACCAGGGAATCGCCTGTTCATTTTGATCCATCACATCATGGCAGCCTACAGGACCTGCAATGATTGTACAGCTTGTCCTACATCAGCCTCAGGGACTGCAGAGCTATAGATTCTCACTTAAATGTCATTTTGTCTGATCAAATGAGAGGATGATAGCTGGTCTCCTTGTGCATGTCGGTGTTGAACGTCCTGTGGAGTGTGCATGTGGAGTTTTTACAACAGCCTTCTTCATCTCCTCCAGAGTGTGTGTGGGTGTGTTTGTTTGTGTGTGTGTGTGTGTGTGTGGGTGCAACAGTTACATGTCTTCTCCCAGTTGGAGATCTCACATCAAACACCCGGCAAGAGTGTTGTGTTCTGCTAAGTAGGGATGTATCTTTGATGGGTGTCTCGGCGCACGCGCGCGCGTGTGTGTGTGTGTCTGTGTTTCTGAGGGTTAGGTTAGGTTCTGATCCTCACACACACAGCTAAGAACAGAAGCCAACACACACATCCCTTCCTATCACCACTGATCCCCCCCTCTCTCTCTCTCTCTCTCTCTCTCTCTTTCTCGACATCCCTCTCGGTGCCGATCCCTCGTTCATCTCAGAGCGTGTGCTCTTTCCTCTTCTCCCCTAATATCCCCTCACTGTATGTGTCCCTTGCTTCCACAGGCGCCTCACAGTACACACACAAGCACACACACACAAGCATACACACACACACACAATGTCCCCCCTGCCTGAGACTCTGGGATCAAACATGCCCCTCCCCTCCCCTGAGGAGAATTACCTCTTCAAACCTCTCCACAGCACGGGAGGGAGGAGGTGAAGACACAGCACTATATAGAGGAGGGAGGAGGTGAAGACACAGCACTATATAGAGGAGGGAGGAGGTGAAGACACAGCACTATATAGAGGAGGGAGGAGGTGAAGACACAGCAATAGATAGAGG